>CAJVRC010000843.1:789449-866630 GCA_911456345.1 Penicillium egyptiacum
AAAGCAGCAAGTCCAATACAGATACAACGCGTTGTGTCTGATTACCAGCGAGACCTTCCAGACCAACTTGTTCTCGGCATTACAATTTCACCTTTGAAGTCGAATTTCTCGCAAGGATTTAGATACTAAGACGGACAGATACTGAAATACACAGAGCATTAATTGGAACAATCCATTTTCTCCTTGTGTTCTCATAAAAAATATGCATAGAATGACCGTAGTCAACGAAGCTCGTACTGGCCATAGTCC
Organism: Penicillium egyptiacum; assembly: GCA_911456345.1. Classification (NCBI taxonomy): domain Eukaryota; kingdom Fungi; phylum Ascomycota; class Eurotiomycetes; order Eurotiales; family Aspergillaceae; genus Penicillium; species Penicillium egyptiacum. Next base: position 789,699 of record CAJVRC010000843.1, read on the forward strand.
GGCCGTTGAATTCCCGTGCCACGTGACCAGCCGCTAGGGAACAACCGGCATTCCGACTTCGACCTTTGCAACGCAACTTCAAAGAGGGATAATCCAGCCTTTGCACGTCATCCACCACTGCAAAATGAGCTCCTTCCGCTTCGCTCGCTCAGCCCTCCGGGCTCGCCCTTCTTTCCTCGGTGCTCCCGCCCAGCGCCGTGGTTACGCTGAGGCCGTCGCCGACAAGATCAAGCTGTCCCTGACTCTGCCTCACCAGGTGCGTGAACGAACTCCGGCCGGCATCCCAACATCATAACCTAAGTACTGACTTGATAATTGATTGACAGACCATCTACCGCTCGACTGGCGTGTATGTTATGCTTCCACTTGCGCCCGCGTCGACGGTGCCTACGTCCTTCCTAAACACTGACCAACCTCCGCGATTACAGTACCCAGGTCAACATTCCCGCCGCCTCCGGTGAGATGGGTGTCCTCGCCAACCACGTTCCCTCCATCGAGCAGCTCAAGCCCGGTCTCGTCGAGATCCTTGAGGAGAGCGGCGCCAACAAGCAGTACTTCCGTACGTCCAATCCTCGCGCCCTGAGACATCCCGCAAATCTGGTCCTTTGTCAATTGGAATCGATCGACTAACAATAATGTTCCTGTATAGTGTCCGGTGGCTTCGCCGTTGTCCAGCCCGACTCCCAGCTCAGCATCAACGCTGTTGAGGGCTTCCCCCTTGAGGACTTCAGCGCCGATGTAGGTTATCTTCCTTTGCAACGTCGCGACTCGAGCTAACTGGAACTTCCTTGCTAGTCCATCCGCGCCCAGATCGCCGAGGCCCAGAAGATTGCCAGCGGCAGCGGCAGCGAGCAGGATATCGCTGAGGCCAAGATTGAGCTTGAGGTATGAACCCGCGGGGACCTACTGGGCTGGTTAAATACTGACTTTTCTTGAACAGGTTCTCGAGACCCTGCAGGCCCACGTCAAATAGACTTGATGTACATAACAATTATCGCTCTAACTATGAACCTGTAGAATTCTAGCAATTCTCCATTTCCCCCTACCTAATTATACTTGCTTATCATATCATTTTCGTGTCTCTTTCTTTGCGCTCTCTGGTCATGCATGGTTCGATTTTTTCGACGGCCAAGGAGATTGAATACGCGGCATTTCCTTTCTATTTGTTCCTTTTCTCTTAATTTCTCTTAGTGTTTGTCTCTGTCTCTTCCATGTTTGGATGGGGGCGTTCTGTGACACTTACGATCGCTAATTATGTGTCTCGCTTTTATTACTTTAGCTGGGTTTTATCCCGTTAGCTAGATAGATAATCCTGTACTCTTCTTTATCTCTTTCCCTTTAACCCTACCCATAAGCGATGTCAATCCAGACCAACCAAAATTTCACACATGCACGATACTGCCACGCTATGCATAACCATACTCCAGATCGACCACAAGTACTCGGTAGTACTAGCACCCCCTGCTAGACTATGATCATGTGGACTCACACATGGGCATGCGTAGATGGCGTAGTTTCATAGACCCTGACAGATCGACATGACAGAAAGGTTCGGAAGCCATGGGACTACGACATACTAGGAGAACAAGACTTAACTAGACCATTCATCGGTAGACGCGCGTTGATGTGATTTGAGGAGGATTGATGCTATTCCGGACGGGGGTGTCCTTAGTAGTTACACGTTATAGGATAGCTGTAAAGGAAAAGCGTTATGGAGATGGCATCCAGGATCTTGATGTATATTTAACTTCTTTGTTCCGAGTTTCTTTGTTGTTTACCGAGGATCGACCATGTGAGCACTGCATGTACCAGAAGAGGACTCGGAGACTAGGTGGATGCATCATCGTGACGATCACGATTCAGGGAGTCCCGTCAGTTTCTTGTTCTTCAGGTCTTCGTTATCATACCGAGCCCTGCCGGCACCATGTCTGTTATTTCTGCAGAAGTTGCGGTGTTTTTCCAGAACAAGGGGCTTCTAGGACCGGCAAAGAACAACAAGCGCACAATATCAGTGACGGCGTTATCCAGTCCGGCAACATCCCGATCATCCTCTTCCTCGTCCAATTCGATAGATCGCACTAGCTTTTCGGCCACCTTCGTCAACGTCTCACGGGACGAGATTGAGCTGCCGCAAGATTTGACAAGTGGTGAAACCTACGAGTTCATTGGATTTGACAAGGAAACCGCCGGTAAATTGTGGGACCAGTATCTTAGCCGCCCAATTGGCGATCCCTTGGATCCCTTCGACTTTGACTTTATGGATTACGCCAGGTCCCAGGTGAAGAATTCTACGGTGCCCGATGTGCTCTCTGTTACTGATGATTGGACGCCAACGATGGCTGCCCTCGGGATCAATTACTGTTTACAACAATCGATCCTCCATCCAGATTTTGATGATGTGAGGGCCACTGCAAGTTGCAAGTTCTGGTTGTTGGATTCTATGGAAATGGCCTTCAAGACGCTCGAGGGCCTGAACGGCCAGCTACGGCAAGAACTGGAGCGGAGACAGCGACTAACGATACTCGGTGTCAGAGAGAAATCGCCATTTAAGTCTCTGAAATCAGCTGCCAAAGAGACCACCATACCCAACGAATGCCCGGCGACTGATATAGTGGCTGAACAGGAAGCGCCTGCGCGCCTCATCGGCTATACAATGATATGGCGGGCATGTCTTTTGTCTGAAGCAGTTGAATGCTGTGAGAGCCGTCCAGGAGAACTTCAAATTACCCCGGTCTGTTCAAGGCCTGGGGACTTTAGTGGACGTACTGCGGTTGCGTATTTTTCACCTGAACGAGAAACCGCCGATCGGTATGCAGCGTACAAGAAGCATAGATTCTCAATCGCTGAGCTTGCAATATTACAAGTTGCGGTGCCAGATAGTCTCATGCAGAGCTTGTCAGTTAACTATCTGTGGGCTGATGGGGTGAGTGACTTGTGGAAGAAGGTGGTTTGGAATTGCAGGCGTGGAGACCGGTTACCAAAGGATCTGAGGTATATGAGAAATAAAGACCTCTGGATAGGGCATATTGCCAGGTCCAAGAATGTCAAATTTGAAACGATGGAGAGCTGCACTCAAATCCAGTCCTCAGATGCTCCGGTCGTTCAGATTAACGGTGAGCGGCGGAACGCCACCCAATGGGTATTTCACAGTGACCATGCCGAAGAACTCTTTGCCCAGTGCTGCAAAGGAAAGACCTGGATCCATTCCATTGGCAAACTGGTCGAAGTTTTCAAAGAGTAGCTCAGTAGCTCTCTTTCGGCGTCTTTTTCCTTGTGTCTATATCCTACCTAGGTATACGGTAGAGGTGGGAGCGCACCTTCCCAACCTGGGAGTTGAGCACCTGACTTGCCCATCTCATCTCCAACGACCATCGAATTTCATTTTCAGCTGACCGTGCAAGCATGGCATTCGCCAAATCACTCAAGTCAGACCCTCTCGGCATCATTGATACTCGACTGACGATGACGGACTCACCTACGGATGGCTTCTTTTCACCTCTCTTTGAGCCATTCACCGGCTTTACGCCATTCACCGGGTTCGATGGAGCTGACAAACGACAGCCAGGCAGCCAAACAGAAGCAGAAGCAAGCCCAAAGCAAGCTCACCGAATCCTCGAACTTCGCGAGTCATTCCGTGGTTTCGATTCCAGCCGAAACTGTCCTCGACTTGAGTTGGATGTCGCTGTGGATAAGTACCACACTCTTGACGGCCTCGCTGAACCCTTGAATCCCCAAAACACGCCGGCATCAAATAGCGAACGAGGAAGCACAGAGGAATATACCGAGTCATTTCGTCGCTATCAAATGGAGAACCTACGGAGGAGTCCTACACCTCAGACGGAGGAGTTCAATTTCGATTGTTTCCAAGATTCGCCAGAGGCGAGCTTTGTTTGCCAAGACGATGAAAGTGAATCCGAAAAACCCTCAAAGTTGCGACGCCTTTCCGTTGGCCGCCGACAGTGGATCAAACCTCCCATTACTGCCCTGGCGAATCATCAGCCAGGCATAAATGCGAACTTCAAGGAACCCGGCAATCCAGGTTCACTGCTGCGGTCCGTTCGATTTTCTCCTCCTGCGGCCTCTCTGTCTCCGCCTTCTCGTGCGGCACGTCGTCCCCTACCTTCGATTGAAAGAGGGCAAGATTATGTTGCTTTGCATCGACAGAAGAAACAATACCGGAAATGGAAGGTCGCTGGCCGCGCGAACTCTCGCAAATGCTCACCATGCAACAGCCCTACAAAAAGAACGCAGTCTCTGGCAGCTCGCATCCCAAAGAACCATGATATGCGCAACTCGTCCCTTTTCAGCTTGCCTGATCGTGAAACACGTCAAATGGCGTTCCCCACTCGTGTTGCCCCAGGTGCTGATGCCCGGGAAGTGAGAACCAGCGAGGTGGTCGACACTCCTGTTGCAAGTGACTCGAACATTGCGGGTAAAACTGAGCGGAACCTCCCTGCATTTCTTGCTGTTTCCTTTTCGCTTTACAGAATCCGACCTGCGCCTAGTTCATCCAGTAAGAAAGCCCCAAAGTACGCTTTCAGATTTCGAATGACTCGAACTGATCTCCCTCAACAACCTTCTCCGCATTTCCCTACCAAATTCGAAAATCTCGCTTGCCACCCGATCATTGATGACTTGCTATTCCACATCTGCTTCATCATCCCTGCGATAGTTGTGCTGCTCCCTCTCAATGTCGTCTTCATTGCGACATACCCATTGACCAACACCCGAGTCGGCGCTGTAATGCTCTACCTGGTCAGAGCTTTACTGTATCTACTGATCAACATTATCATTTTCGTTTTGTTCAAATGCGGAGTGACTTGCGGATGCCAGTGGAATCCAGACACCGGCAATTCGGGCTGAGTGACTACACACTTACGATGGTGAGCAATTGAGGTTGGACAAGATCGAGGCGACATGCATATCAGCAGATTCCGTTCGTACTTTCTCGAAGACAATTCGTATGCAGCATATGCTACTGGTATCTCCTTGTTTCCCGCAAACGTGCTTAGTCTTGCTCTATTCGATACATTTTTGTGGCTGAAAGCCAAGTCATGAGTATGAATTAAACAGATTTAATGGCAGCTTCCAAGCCCATAAAAAGCCCATAAATTGCGTCAATTGCTGGAAAGAGCGCCGTAATCATCCGCAATGACCTTTGTCCCAAGAACATACTCATCGTACCTGGCAATCCGGAAAGGGTGGTTCTGATGGAGTTCGATATTGCAAACTTTTCCTAATGAAGGAACTCCGGGACCAGGCCATAGAAATTCGTTCTCCTAGACCAGCACAGGCCTGCAATTTTGAGGTTGTAATTCCCAGAAGTATTGGAAGACACCTGCTTTGTCTCATTCTTCCTCTGGGTTTTAAATGTCCCTAATGATGTGATTAGGAGGGAGATCAAAGAGAGGGACTTCCTCCCAGTACGAAGTTTTACTGGACATAGTTCTTCCTGTCCTATCTCTTTTCTTTGGTAGATGATACTATATTGATAATAAAGTCAAGGGTGGACATATGTATGCTGGTATCGCTAGATAAGATGAGAGGCTAGTATTTGAGCCACCTGTACCTACCTAAATGCATGTAGGTAATAGTCAATATATCGTCAATATGACAGTGCTGTGGCTTTAGATACGTGAAATGAATTTCAAGCGTCTACCTCATGGAATCTGTAAATGAGTACTGCATGTCAGGGTAAGAAGTAAACGCCAAGGGCTTAATGTGCTGCTGAAGTATGTCAGTGAATTGATCTGCTCTGCATAGCCTTCAACTGACCGTGCTAGTGGGCCCTATATCCTAGTGCTGTCACTCCTATAGGACTGACTACAAACTCTGACATTAAGTCTGTGATGTATCTCTTGTTATTGTATTCTGATCCAGCCATATATATATTATTGCATAAGAAGGGACTGCGGTTTCCCTACACAACCCCCTCGTTCTTCCCGCCACCTTCATCTGCCAAGGTTACCAGCAAACCCACTTAACATCGCCCACCCGGACACCCAACACCGATCCCAAACCTCCCCACATCAACCCCTAACCCTTAAGAACAGCATTAACCGTCCCCCCAATACCCTCTCCGGCCATGCACCTCGCCGCAACTGCATACCCATACCTCTCAAACTGTCCCGGGCGCCTCGCGCCCCAGACATGCGCCACCAACGCACCGACAAGCATAGCCGTCCCGTACTGCGTGGAGGGTAACGTAAACGCCAGTGCAACGACCCTCATACTCGGCTGGAAGGCCTGGACTTTCTTCCAGGATCGAATCCAGACGAAGTTGTTTAGGAGGATCATTGTGCTGGTGAGGACGGCCATGTAGGCTGAGAAGTGGAGGCTGCTGGCTGGGATTGCGGAGTCTGAGCGTGTGACGGCGATGGCGACGGTGCGCCAGGCTGAGGCGCGGGGGCAGAGAATTCGCAGTTAGAGTCGAGGGAGGGGCCGCTTGATGATCCTTCAGTGGAGAGGATACAAGGGTAGGCGTTTGCGAAGAGTAGGCACATTGTTGGTGCGATTAGTGCCGCGATCAGAGTGCCTATCATTTGGGCTGCGTATTGGGTTTTGGGTGGTGTGCCGAGTAAAAATCCGACGCGGAAGTCGCCCATTAGATCTATAAGAATGGAATGCTATCAGCAAGCCGTCCTAATTTGTATTATGGCGGTATTCCATACCACAAGCCTGATTCGCCCCGATATTCGTAAGCGCACCCCCGAGAAGATTCAACCGCTGCACATTCTCAATACTACCGCCAGTGATTCCCTGTGTGGCTACGCCGAGCGTTACTGCGAGACTTTTGTGAGAGCTGTGAGGGGTGTTGTATCGGTCGCGCCGGTTGTGTATATTGCCAGGAGTGAGAGGATGAATGCCAGGGCGAGTGCGAGGAGTGTTTTGAGGATTGTCATGTTGAATTGGGTGGTGATTATGAGGCAGGTTAGGAGGATTGTTGCTATTAGGCCGGGAGCCACATCTCAGTTTGGATTTTTTTGTTGTTCACGGTTGGCCTTTTGTTGAGGATTTTGTAGCTGTAACTCGAACGGATGCCAGAGGCTGCGGATTGGTATTATGATGAGGCGCCATTGGCAGATTCTGTTGAAGTTAGTATCCCCTTGGGATAATAGAGAGGGTAGGATCTGGTGGCTGCGCACCGATAAATGCCACTGTGACCATGGTAGTAACACCAGGCCAAAGAAGCCAGTACCGAGGACTCGGATGATTTGCGTCAGGGAACCCGGTTGATAGGGAGAAATATGAGACTGCCTGGTCGGACGCAGGCTCTGTTCCGAATGCAAGGCTATGAGAGACGATATATGGCCCGACAACTCCCCTGAGAAAGATTCGATGAGCATGGAATCCACGAATTTGCGCTACAGCTCACCCGTGGATCATATGCCATTGCAGAGTCTCATGCGATACCATCGTCATGGTCTCTTATCAGCACGAAGGAAGATTCGACCCTTCTGGTCGTTCCTTTCCTGATGTCGCCACTCAAGGATATCGACATGTGACTGTGTGGAATGGAACGACGAGGCTCGTGGATGGAACTTCTGCCTCTGCACCCACCTTCGCGGCGATCGTCGCGTTGGTCAATGATGCACTAGCCACGGAAGGGCTTCCTTCAATGGATTTTCTTAACCCATGGTTGTATTCAGAAGGGTGGAAGGACTCCACCGACGTGACGGAGGGATCTATCCCGGGTTGCAACACAACCGGCTTTCCCGCCATGAAAAGTTGGGACGTTGCCAGTGGTTGGGGCAGGCCTTGGTTTCCCAAATTTAAGGAATTGGCACTTCAAAGAAGATTCGCGACCCAGTTGCCGTGGTATATGAAATGGACGGGATGGTAGTAGTGATATCTATCATCAGACATTGAATCCAAGCTAAAAAGACCTTCCCTTTCGCTCTTTGCTTTCCTTTAGCTCTTAGCCTAGCGCCGTACACCCATATGATAAAAGGTGCCGGCACCCCAAATCCAATCAAAATGAACGCCAAAGCGCTATTTCCCCATCCGTACCCCAGGCGGTCATATAACGCTGGGGCAAAGATGGGAAAGCAGAATCCAAAAATGCTTCGCAAAAACTGGCTGGATGCATTCGCCGAGGCGACATATTCGCGGTATGACTCCATGACATACTGCTGCATAGCTTGAGTGCTGAGGATGACTCCACACCCGAATACTGCAGCCCCGATATCAACGACAATCCACGGAGCCATTACGTCCGCCGCCCAGCCGTACCAAAATAGACCAGCCAGCAGAAAGACCATACCGGGGATCATGAGTGGAATCCGATATTCAGGCGCCGTTTGTCCTCGCTTTCGCGTCAGGTAATTCCAGAGCCAATCCGTGATGCGAGCACCACCTTGCGCGGCAACGGTGTAACCGATCACAATAGCAACATAGTGAACACCGCTGATAAGGACCGACTGATGGTACTTATCTGTCCACAGCGAAGCAAAGCTGGTCAGAACCAAGAACAGCACACCGTAGTTATAAGCCAGGAAAATCGCCATAATCTGAATCGTCGGCTGGGTAGCCAACATCCAACACGGCCGCGCCAGACTATATCCGAGCTTCCTCAGCAACGGCTGAGCATGCACCTCGGACTCAGCCCGATACGACCGCCCCGTCTCCTTCTGCAACCTCAACGCCTTTCGATGAAGTAGGAGCCGATGATACGTCTCCGGGAAAAACAGGATCGCATAAACAACAAGCACCCCATCAAAAATCGACAGCACCCAAAAAAGCCACCGCCACCCAATCTTCTCCGTAATGATCCCGCCGAGAATCGGCCCAATCGCCGGACCCAGCAATGGCACAAAGGTCGCAATCGCAAACGATTGACCCCTTTGTTCCGCCCGCCAACAATCCGCCAGCACAGGCGTGGTAATGGCATACTCAGCGCTGGCACCAATACCACTCAGAATCCGGCCAGCGAGGAGTAGACCCCGCGTGTGGGAGAAGCCGCAAACGGTATTCCACAGGATGTACCAGGTCGACGAGAGGATCCAGACCCAGCGGCGGCCGAAGACTTCGGCGAGGGGCGCGAGAACCATAGGGCCGAAGGCAAAGGCTAGGACAAAGATTGAAACGACCATGTTTGCTTCGCTTTCGGTGATTGAGAGGTCGGTGCTTATGGAGCCCACTGCTGGGGCGAGCATTGAGGCGCTCATTAGCGTTACCATCCCCCCCATGAAGATTACACTCAAGAGCTTCAGGGGACGATTGACGGCGCCGGTGAATATCTCAATAGCATCAGCAATGACCTTGCCAAGTTGAAGGTCTAACTTCTGAAGGTTGTCCTGTTGGTCTGACGAGGTGGTAAGCATAAGGCTGGAATACGATGAGAATAGGTTTTTATGAGCCTGTATAGCTTTTGCAGTAATGTGGAATAGAGTGGAAAGTATTAGTATTATCAGATCAATGAATGATCTATTCGTAGACATGAAGAGACTTATAGGTAAATCTGTCCAGGGCTCAACTCCATAACCCCATGGCCGTTTTTTTCAGTGCTCCTGCCCAATGGGTTCGGGCTTATGATGGTCCGCATCTGTCCAGGTCTAGGAAGCCGTAGGCCTCTCTGGGACTTCACCTTCTCACGCTTTCTCTCCTCTTCCCAGTAAGGATATTTTCACTCGCATTTCAATATCGTATCATCCCTGGTTATCGCCGGGTCAGCGATTCTCGATAATTATTCCAGTCACTCCCTTCCTTTCGACTACAGTTTGAATTTCCTGTCAATACCAGATAGCATTCATTGCAAATCGGCATTGACGACCCTGTCCTTGACGCTTTGGTAGGCTACTGCTTTGTCGTGAAGCACATTCCCGACCGATCCATTGATGTTCATCAGCTCGTTCAAGTGGCAATGATAAACTGCTTTCGGAGCCAAGGGACCTTTGATAAAGAAGCGAAGTTGGAGGTGGAGGCGCAACTCGAGAAACTCCCTTTCCCCACTACTGCTTCTGAAATACAATGGAGAGAAAGCCTCTCACATGCAGAAAGCACATTGTAAATCGCAGAAGAAGCATTTAAACGTACAGATCGAGACTTGGATCTTCCTAACATATTTACATATGGAGAGTCTGGATGGCGACTACTTTACATGGTCGGGCAGGCCAGCTTCATGCTGGGACTGCACGAAAAGATCTGGGACGAGTCGCTCGGATGGAAAGACCACGCGACTGAGGTTGAAGACAGTAAAAAACCCGCGACGGATGGCTCTTCGAAGGATGAGCTATCCGCGCTTATACGAAGGAGGTGTTGGGCTTGGCAGCTTCTCACTCAGGGACCGCACAAAGAGGGGAGAAAGGAATTATTGGAGGTGTGGCAAGAGGCCAAGAGTCACTTGGGCGAGGCACATCCCCTCACCATTAACACCCTCGATACTCTGGCCAATACCTCGAAGCATCAGGACAAGTATTGATGACAAGATTGCTGAGGTGGCTACAAGACTCGAGGAGGTTCCGCGGCTTAAGAGGGAAACCCTTCCCTCGGATAGCCGATCTACCGTAAAGAGCATTGAGAACCTCGCGGCTGTTTACCAACAGCAAGGCACTTATGACAAGGCCCAAAGATTACTGCAAGAAGCTGCTCCACTCTCTGAGAAGGTGCATGGCAGTGAACATGACTCTACAGTCGCATGGGGGGAGAAACTGAGCCTCTTGGCAGGACTTCAAAAGCTGCAAGAATCAAACGAATAGAGTGCCATTTTACCTAACTCCTCGGTGAACATGCGCTTGGCTAAATAATATGATGAAACAACAAGTAGTAGCGTCTAGGTTGTTACGGAGCAACTGGACGACTCCTCGATGGAATCTGAGCTTGTTACTCTTACGCCTTTTGAATAATCGCCATGGAGTATTAAATTCACTCTCGTTTCCACGATACACAGATCAGAAATGAAGGCATTGCATAGACGGCAAATACCCATACCAAAATAAACACCAAATTCATATCCCAGAACACATTGGAGTCTTCTTACATATAACGTCGCTAGTACGATGTTGAGTCGCCTGGGAAGATTGGCCGGATTAAAGTCTTTCATTGTCAATGATAGTATCTTATAAACGGAAGGCTGAAGGCCTAAATTTTGTAGCGCCTCAATGACAGTCCCATTTTTGTAGGTAAGTTCCTTCATCAAACGGCGGTTTGACCGAGTGGTCTGAGGCGATTGACTGGAACATGCTTAAGATCAAAATCTGGAATCAGGCCCTTTCATTATCAATTCTGTTCGCAGGCGCGTTCGAATCATGCAGCCGTCGTTAAACCTTTGCTATTTTTATTGACAGATTTCCATTGTTTCGCCACAGAAGACCTGATGATGAAAGACGATATAAATGGTCCTTGGTTCATTGATATCCTGGGATTAGAAGCTATGTGATGTAAGCCTCACTCTAACCTTGCAACCTTCCAAGGTTGGAAGAGACATCTTTTATTTTTTTATTTCTGCCCGGTTAGCGCTTTCACTGTGGGGCAGCTTGATGCCAAATGATATCATTCCGGTTATGACAGGCAGTTCTTCAAGAGATAGCTAAATAATAATAGTCGATTGCTGATGTGGCCCATGTCGTTGACGACGTAGGACTTCTGACTTCAACAGCCCGATCTATCTGGCTTGATATGATATTAGAGGCGTTATATTCCGGAATCTTCTACGGTGTTTTTCGAGACGTGTTTCGCCCTTCTTGGTGCTGCAGCGAGAACGATGGGAATAATTGGCCATAAAAAGTGCAGAATGCCCCCGCTGAGAAGCATAATTTCTAGAAAACAACTTTTCTATGCATAACTAGGCATGCACACATGCCATCGAGATGCGACTTACACACCATCTCCGTTCAAGAATAATTTTCCCCTGAAGCGCGGACTAATGGGGTGGTCAAGAGGATGGTTAGGCTTGGATTTGTGAATTGGGAATTGGGAGAGAACGGCGAGATAGTCCTAACGAATCACTTAATCCAATATAAATTATCACTAGAACAGGATTTTGTTATTATGAGGGATAGCATCTAGTATTCCATGGAAAGAGGAAATACAGGCTAACTCAACATGAATTAGTGGGCTTTTGTGAGCGTATAAAGCTTGCCCTAACTTGGCATCCAGTGCCTGTGAAGAGGGTCTGAGATCATCACCTTCTACATATGAGGTCAAATGCAAGGTCTACTGGCACAGAACATTGTCTAAGATTAATCGAATTTCAAAGTCTCTAAATTGCATTTCTGCTCGATTGTAAAAGTCCAAGCGGTAGCAAAAGCATATGAATAAACAATACCCAGATCAGGTATATTGGGACAAAGATGAAGACAAGAAGACTAGCAGAAAAGCCAACCAACAACCCAATAAAAGATCCGTTAAATCGCTGGCATCAGAAAAGGAGACATGAGAAAGGGAAAAGCTAGCTAAAACGATCATTTCATCGCCTCAAGAGCACATCCAAGAAAAAAGGAAAATATATCAAAAAGACATAGCACCGTGACAGGGGGGATCATTTATATCAACACGGCTGCGAAGCACATAACTCGTTTTGTACATGTCGTAAGCTGGGTCTGTAGTAGGCACAAGAGAAAGGAAAAGCGGAGGATGCTAGACGGTATGAAGAGAGCGATCAAGTGAATTCCACTCCGTGCTGCTGCTGCCTCTCTTGTCGGGTCCGGGCTCGTTCAGCACGTCTGCGGCGACGATTGTTCGCGTACGAGCCGCTCATCTCAGTACCGGTATATGTAGGCGAAGTGACACTGCCTGCTCCATATGGGATGGTAGAAGGCGCAGGAATGGGAGGAGGTGGCGGCATTTGGCTGACTTGGGAGGGCGGTGCGCCCCATGAGGATGCGGGCATGCTGCCTGAAGGTGCCATAGATGTCTGTGGAGGGGCAAGTTGAGCAGCAGCAGCCGCCTGTTCACGTCGCATTTGTTCGTCTTGTCGACGTTCTAGTTCTTCAACGCGACGCCAGCGGTCGTAACCGGCATCTTCGTTGCCAGACAAAGAACCCGCACTGCTGTTGCGACGTCGAGAGTTTCTCCGCTCTCTGCGACGAGCCTCGCGGCTCGCGGCCGCTTCTTCTTCGGTCAGACGACGGAGTGTCACATGCCGTCCGTCATTGTGCATTTTCACTTTCACGGATACCGGCGGGGAGGCAACGTCGTCCTCTCGGCGCCGGCTGCTGCTCCGATTGCGACGGGAGGCTGCATCTAGTGCTGCACCAGCGGCCGCACCTGATGCAAATTCTGCTCCATCATGGGCGAGGGAGTGACGCGAGGGAGGAGCTTCAGGCCTTAAATCACCAGAGAACTGTTGGTGGCTCGGGGGCATAGGCGGCATATCTGATACAGCGCTGTGGACAGCGCCGGAGGCGAGAGGCTCCGCAGTAAGAAGAGATTCTCCATGTCCATGTGATGCGTGTCGGGGTGGAGGACGGGATAGGTCGGTTTCAGTGAGATCACTCTCACTGTACGAACTGGCCCTTCTTCGTGGGTAGAAACTTTCTCCCGCCTGTGGACGTCGTCTGCTGTTTGCTCGCTGCAGCGCCTCGTCCTCATATTCTCGGCGCTTGATATCCTCCAGACGCCGTTTCTCTTCATCGTCCTTCTTACCGCGACTGAACAGTCGCTTCACGGCAGCAAAAGCACCGGCACCCAGAACAGCGTCTCTGATCCCATGAGAAGCATTTCGCTTGGGAGGCTCCGTGAAATATGTGCTGTTGTAGTAGTAAGACGAGCCTGGGCTTTGGGCCCTGCTTGGCACACGGCTCGGCGGTCGATTAAGGGGCGTGTGATGGGTCGGCTCCGGCCGACCATCTTCCATCCTGCTGAGAGATTCATCCGTGTGGCTAGTACTGCGCGAATGCGCAGGTCTATAGCGGCCCGATTCAGCATCGTCTTCTCGCTTCTTTCGACGGTCCCAGAACTTCTTGGCCATCAGAGCAGCCCCAGCAAGTGCGCCAATCTCGAGGAGTTTCTTGCCGAAACCACCACCTCCACCACCGCCGCCACCACCATGATGGTGGGAAGATTCATCCGAATATTTCTCATCGGAAATAGATGTGCGAGAGTCTTCATAAGCATGACTTGGGTGGCGACTGCTTGTACGTCGGCGAAACATTGAAGCCAAGCCAGCACCTGCGGCGCCGGCGGCGAGAGCTGCTCCTGTGTGATTGCCATGGTGCTCTGAAATTTCTGAAGGCCCTGTATAATGACTGCGATCACCACCGAGCTCACTTCCCATGGGATATCCTTCGACATCATATCGGTAAGAAAGTACAAAGTAAAGGACCAAGTAGCCGAAAGCTGTCAGCGCGAATAGGATGAAAAGGACCTTTGGCGAACCGTAGAGGGTGAGTCCCAGTGGAATTTGAGCAATTCCGAGAAGTACAAGAGTACGACCCAGCCACCGGTGAAACTAAGGTATGTTAGGAGAGCCCATATATCCTTCTTAGGGCATCACTTACCACTAGTTTCAAAGGAACGTGGACTCGCTGTCTCTTACTCTCCTTCTTGTGCAGGAACCAGCCCCACAGCACCTGGAAAATGACCAGAACATAGATTGCCAGGCCAATTCCATGATGGGGGTTGGTTAGGCTTCTTTCCGGCCCAACAGCAAACCACCCAAGCACAAATACTACCGTGGTCAAGAGCAGGGTAAGTACCTGACACCAAGCATGTAATTTGAATGCCCAATAAGGATTGAATCGGGAGTAGTATCGGATTATGAATGTTGATGTTGGGACGATGCCCAAGAAAACGATGGCTGCAATGACGCCGTGCGCGATGATTATGGAATGGTACCCGGCCATATCCTTGAAACGGTTCCCCATGCCTGTAAAGTGTCAGTGATTACAAGATAATCGAAAATGTATGGAACATTATCAAAGGTAAATTGTTGGCGTGCCAGACTAACCATTGTATCGCATCGTCTCAAAGTTGACCCCCATCAAATTGGGCAGCAGGAAGGTATCTCGCCCAGAGTCCCAGGTGCCATCGCCAACATGAAGGGTATTGGATGCATACGTGCTGCTTCCAGCGGCGGCGAGGTCCGAGTTTGACATTTTGCCGATAATTCTCGAACGACAACGCGATATTCAGTCTGGAATGTCGGATTTACCGGAGATCTTTCGAGATCTCCCGATCTGAAGAATGCACCATGCGATAACGAGATCGGGATTTAACTGGAATGCCCAATGACAGATGGCCCAATTAATTGTATGTTGACCAGTTTATGGCAAAATTGATCGTGTTACAAGATCTAAGTAGGGTTCGAAAGGGTCGTAGAGTAGCGGTCGAGGCGGAGCGCAAGGAGAGGGAGGAAAGAGAGTCGTACGGATTCGGAATGTGAGGTTAGGATAGGATTGAAAAATCGCCCAACAACGCAATTGATATGAAATAGGAAAATGCACGTCGTACAGGCGCCTCGGGCAGAGAGGAATCACAACAAGAGGCTGATTCCCCCGGTCTTCTGTTTTCCTACAACACATTACCGGGCCAACCAGTCGCTGACTCAGTATTGGTATTGTGACCGCCTTCCAAATTCAGCTAGGATTTGACTCCCGAGGTCGTTATCTTATCCGTCTTATCCTCAGCTGATCTTATCACAAGATTGCGTGCGAATGGAGCTCGAATCGTCACATTCCACCTTCTCCTCTTCCCCCGCCTGATACTCCGGAATGAGTACCCTCAATCTAAGATGGCTCCTCAACTAGAGATCTTTATTAAAGCATTGTCCCGGTTTGTGAACTCCTATTCGCACCCGAATGTCACCGGCATCATGAACATGACTGACCAATTTCTAGCCTTTTAGGATGGGCATAGTAAGTCTACTTGTTGATTCCGAGGTTATGGCTCCTGTGAAACTTGAATTGATGGCTAACTCGAACGCAGCATGCTCTGCTGGTCGGGGTCTTTTTATCCGCAGCCCATCACCAACTGGAAACGCAAGTCCACCATCGGCTTATCCATTGATTTATCTACTATAAACCCTCTGGGCTTTGTCTGCTATGCGATATATACCTCTGTGTTTCTATACTCGCCCGTCATTCGATCACAGTATGCGGCCCGTCACCCTGCCTCGATCGAACCCACCGTCCGGTTTAACGATTTCGCATTTGCGGCCCACGCGGTGGTATTGTGCATTATACTGTACACACAGTTCTGGCCTTTCATCTGGGGGTTCCACGTTCCCCGCTTTCAAAAGATCAGTTGGACAATGGCAGGGCTCTTTTGGGGGTCTGTCTTGACTCCTCTGGTGGTTACGGCGATTGTGTTGGCGCAAAGTCCGGACGGAGGATATGATCCTTCCACTTGGGCGTGGATTGACGTGGTAGGTGAAATATGCCCCCCCCCGCTTTCAATTTCTCAACCACGGGGACACCACAAAACAAAGCTAAACCATTCCAGACCTACTCGTTTTCCTACGTCAAACTCCTGATCACCATTGTGAAATATATGCCTCAAGTGGCGCTGAACTACAAACGCCAATCTACAGTAGGATGGAGCATTGGAACCATTCTTCTTGACTTGGCTGGTGGTGTTCTTTCAATGCTTCAACTGGTGCTTGACTCCAGCCTTCAAAGTGACTGGAGCGGTATCACCGGCAACCCGGTCAAGCTACTGCTGGGCAATGTTACAATCTTCTTCGATGCAATATTCTGCATCCAACACTACGTCTTGTACCGAGATACCCCTGAACCGAAGAGAACACCTGGTCCGGGCGAGCAATCGCCCCTCTTGGTCGGACAGGATGATGCTGTGAGAGATCGGGTATGATCCAAGGCGCACAAAGAGATACATGAGATGAACCTAGTGACCTTGGGGCCGAACTTGAGACATTAGAGATATGTCTCTATTTTTGTAGAAGCAGTGCAGTCTGACTTTGGATCTTTGAGACATTGTGGGGGCGGTAATTCTGACCACCAAACATCTTAGCCCTAGGGAGATCTTGGCGATCTGAGCATTTGGGGGTTCAGTATAAGCCACGATTTAGATACATGATAGACCGACCTATTAAGGAGTTGATGCTGCTTCTTTTTCTTTTTTGGATATGAGACACACTGCTATGGAATCTTATTCTTAGTCCGAAGATATCCGGTCTCACAACCAGCTTACAACGTACAACGTGCCATTCTAGAAAGCATCAGGCCATGATTTCCTACGGCTAGAAACCCCCAGACAACCTGTCGCAAAATTCAATAGTTGCTATTCACGCAGTGACTGGATAACAGGCCCAGAGCCACACTGAGGCTCACGCCGATCATATTGTAGCCGACACCGCTCCTCGGTTTGAACGGCCCCCGTATTTTGGTCCCCACCGAACGATGTGAGTGGTCCAAAAAAGGGATAAGCACAAACTTATCATCACTTGGCCAATCATGAAAAGAAAACGGTCAATCCACAATGCACTAACGGTGCTAGCCGTCGGTGTCAGGGCTCCTGGCATTATCGGAGCTGAGCCTGAATCCAAGGTTCCCAGATTCAATATGAGCTCACTTCCTACCATCTGCAATACCCGGTTTGCGTAATGATCAACTATACGGAATAGCCCTAGAGCGAAATATGTCTGCAAGATATCAAGCTCAGCTCCCTACCTGTAAGATACCCCGCCACGCGAGAGATGCTACCTTCGGCTTTAACGTTACCTCCAAGCTGACTCAACCTTGAGAAACTGGAATTATAAAATGATGGAATTGAGGAGTCGGAAATTATCAACATGGCACGGGGATTATGTGTATAACTTTGGGTTTCTCTTGTGTAATGTGGCCATAATAGTGAGGCCCTGGATATCTATGACTGTAAGCCAGTTCCACGTGTTTATAACGAACATGTACAAAAAAGGCATAAAAGATCTTACAGAATACCACAACACCGTTCCTGGTCAGACCTGGCGCCCTGGGCGTCTCGTGGCTTTCTAATGGCCAATAATACGAGCACACAATGCGGACCCCAGGAATATCATACTTAATGCATGAAACCCTAACCTCTGGCAATAATCTGCCGGTCTTGGTCTAGCCAACCTGGGAATGTACTATGTACAGACCCATGTTGTCATCTTTCAGCCCTACTTTGATGAAAAACAATAATTATACAAATGAGAGCCCAACACCTGCAAGCCCTGATTGGGTCGAAGATCATCTCTCAGAAGCCAGTAGAACCCCCGGCCCCCGGTAGTCCATTCATTCTGAATCAACTTGAATCAACCTCAGAGCCAAGGGAGCGATATCGACTGCTCATTTGACAAATTACCAATAATAACTGGCCGGGATGATTAGAAATTTAATGTTCTATATCGAGCATGGCTGTATGATCAACGTTTCAACTTCTTCTGCGGAACGCCTAGAAGTTCAGGATTACAGCACTGCCTCCTCGACATAAGAGGGCCATAAATAATCTACTGCCGGTTACGTCTTAGTCTAAAAGACAAGTTCAGCTCTAAATCTGCCAAAACTCTATAACCCTTTGGCTTCTCGATCTTATCGGGCAACAATCTCCAAACGCATGGTTCAAACATCCTTTATAAGAGCGAAATCGTACTAAGCACCGAGTGATATGCAAGAGCTGTTTCCTCCAACCAGCTTGAGTACTTCGACTGGGTGTCTTCTTTTCCATCCTCAAAAGAACCCTCATTCCACAACATCATCTACATCCCTAACATCGCCAATATGTACCCTAGTCGCCAGAAGTCTAAGGGGACGTACAACACTATGCCAAATGGTGCTGGTTACTCGGAGTCCTCAGAGCTCCAATGTATTGGAGTTCTATACGATGTCCCCACCACCGCTCCATCCAACTCTCACATATCCGCCCTTCAGCAGATGAACTCTATGAGCTCACAGCTAGACCGTCGGTCCTTCCTAGCCCCGGGGCATTATCCCACCAGGAGAAGGGAATCGATAGACACTGATACAATTGGCTCTCAATACGCGTGGTCCACTGCATCTAGCCCAGGCATACTCTCGGACTCTCCTCATATGCCCACCTGTGAGACCTCCGTCTGCCCCACCACAACACCCTTCATCCAAGGCTACTATCTGCAGGAATCTCTACAGCTTGCTATGGGCAGTCAGGGCATGTCGGGCTATACTCCTCAGCAAATTGACCAATGGTGCATTGAGAGCGAACCAGCTGAAGACTTCTACCAGGCACAGCCCTTCCCAAGCATGGGCTCTATGCGCTTTGAACCGTCAGCGGGAGTACAATCAGAGACCTACCCGACATTCAACAACCAAGTCAACACTGCGAACGAGCAGTGGCTCCCTTGCCCATCCCATTCCTCTGATCCGATTCCAGAAGCCTTCTTCTCAGTTCCCCGATCCGTGTCGGTTCCCCAATCAGTCCCAGCTCCAACAACCCATCTCTACCAATCCACCACTACGGCCACCTCAATCTCGTCGTCACCACCACACTTCCTCTCCGACCCAGACTCCCCGCCAGCCGCACCAGGCTCAGCCTCCGGCTCAGGGTCTGGCTCCAACTCAGGTGACCTAAGCAACTACGGCATCCCAACGGGCGACGGCACCTGGCGCTGTGCCCACCCAGGATGTTCCTCACAGGCTGTATTCCATCGAGGCTGTGATCTGAGGAAGCACTTCAACCGACACCGCAAGTACCTCTTCTGTCGCTATGAGGGATGTCCTCAGTCTGCGAAGAATGGTTTTAGCAGCAAGAAGGACCGTGCTCGTCATGAGGCGAAGCATAATCCTGGTGTGCTTTGTGAGTGGGAGGGCTGCGGGAAGGTCTTCAGTCGTGTCGACAATATGAAGGATCATGTGAGGAGGATTCATCGGAAGGGGGAGAATGGAAGGGCTTAGTAGTCGGTATTACTATGATGACTATGATGGTACTTTTGATTCATGTTTACTTTTGCCACGGGCTTTTTTTGCTGTCTTGCTTGTGCTTTGTGGCTTCTAATTGGTTTTTTTATGTATAATATTGCTAAAAAGGCAGAGGGAATCGGTTGTTTAGCGAGGACTTAAATTTCGCTTCACACTTTTTGAGAAATGCTAGACCTATACAGAATGATGTAGAGATGTAATTCTAGAATTGACCCCGAGCATTGCCGAATAGTCTACTGCCGTTGATTCTAATTTTACCGCCAAACGGAGCCCTAGGCCAGACTAACATCATAACCTGACCAAACCTGACAATAGGAATTATTGCAAAAGCGACTGCGTATGACCTCCTTATGTATCCAAGACGTTTATGCAGAAATAGACCAGATGAAACGCGTATTTCTCCTAGATCTGGATTCTAATAATAGTGCAAAATACTCATTTTTCTATCAAGGAACTGTACTGCACAATGTCTGACTGATCAACCTTATACTAGTCCACTGCTACTCAGTTGAGGCTATGTGCAGTAGCGAAGAGCAGACATACAGTCAAAAACACAAATAAATGCAGGGATCGCCCGATTTCTTTTTCTATCCAGGGTATCCAGGTAAAAAGGTCCTTCAGGTCTGTCTGTAAGTCTGTGGACCCCGAGCAATGATCCAAATCATCGCCTTTCTACAAGACCAGACTTATACAACGAGGTGTGCCTTTGCCGAATTAGAGCCCTATCAAACGCGCCTCCGCACGTCGGTTGCTACCAACTACCATATACTCAGCGAATTAACAGCCTCGAAACACCCTCCTCGAATCGTAAGCGACACAAGCCATGCAAATTGTACAATGTCGACATGGTACAGCGAAGGTTATCAGCATCGTGAAGCCGGGCGCCATGGGACTAACCCGAGCCCAGCATATCACACCGACGCCCTGGGCGAGTGGTCAACCCAACGATGGCTACACAAAGGTCAGCCAACATACACCAATCAGTGCCTTGAGCAGCAGCAAGTTTCCTGGGCGACCAGGAGCTGCTACGAGCTGTTACACTATTCAATCAAGGAGACGGTATAGGTAGCATTCCAAGGGTAAAAAAGAAATCTCACTGACTGTCAGCTATGTGAAACTTCTAAGGTTTGGGAAACCACGGTTCCGAGATTTCAAGGTTTCAGCTTCGCACGTGTTCCAAGGTTGAGGTTGGTCTTAGAAGCTTAAATCTCAACTCTATTTGGAGCGTGCATGGACCCGGTCATTCAGGAACAAAGGCAATTTATTATAAACTCTGTCTGTAGCTATTGACTTTGAGAGATATAGGGCCTACGCAACACAGTCGAAACCAAGAAATGCAAGAGACACATCCATAATTCGTGCAGATAGCCCGTCAGTCGAAGGCAAAGTTCTCGCCATGCGTGTAACATCCCTGAGCGAAACTTTGCGAATTTGCAGTCCGATTGAAGCAAAAGTTTCCTGGAGTCCAAGAACCCAACCAAGCAGGATTTCCAGAGACAGTAGCGGATATGGCAGACTTGTTCGCAGCAGCATCACCATCCCGGAACTCTTGCAACCACCCGGTAATGATCGACCGAACAAGCCCGTAACCCCCATCCGCGTGACCACTGAACTTCGTCATGTTGCAATGATCAGCATTGATACTACAGTTCTCATAGCCTCGCAGAACAGCTGAGTGCTCTTCAACGATTTTGCCCACTATATCGTTCATGTTCTTCCCTTCGTAGAAACAGAAGACATTGAGGGAGAGGTCTCCGCGACGGAGCATAGACTGGAACTCGTTCGCGACTCGTTGCACGTCATTTGAATCCGGATGGAGAGCCCCGACCATATCTTTGTTTGCGGTGTGGACTATGTTTATGCCCTTTGCGAGTTTCTCTCGGTAGGAGGCGAGCGAAGACCCGTATTGCGGTGTGCCCATGAAGATTATTCCAATGGCGCTTGATGATATCCCCCATAGTCCGTCTATGGAGTTGCTGAGGATCAGGGCTTGTTGGCATACTAAGCCGCCTAGACTGTGCGCGATAAATAGGATCGGTCTGCTTGAGCAGTCGATTCGTTGGCTGACTATTGCATAAGCCAGGGATTGGCTATGGTCGTAGAGTCGATCTGAGAAGGTAATCGATGTGAAACTGAATATGTCGATGTCGTAGCCGAATGTCATGATGCGTGCCTTGGGCAAGTCTTTCGAAAGAAGATCTCGGGGCCATAAGGTTCCGGTTTCGTGAGTCCACGTTCTCTCACGGTTACCGGTCAATCCATGAACAAAAACAATGCTAGTTCAGTGGAGATTAGCTTAGGTGTCTTTCAGCTCTGGGTGCATCCACTTTTGGCTCCCTCTTGAAATAGAGGATGAACTCACTCCAGGTCAGCATTCGGAGGATCAGATAGTACCTTCATCCCAATTGCACCTTCTGTGGAGTACCTTGACATTATTAGCTCGGTAAATTATTTCTATCTCGAAATCTTACAGAACGTGTTCTGGGACACCGGGTTTCATCTTGCTCCTGAATAGCGACAACCTCATAGTGCCGGACTATATATGACCTTGGATCAAATACGCGAATGGAACGAATATCCAGAGAAAATAGCGAGGTAGAGCCGAGACAACAGACGACCCGGAAATGAGCGGGCGAATCGTAGGAGAATTTTAAAACTCTTAATTCTACCTGTTAAGCGCCCTCTTCTCGAAAACATACTACCCCTGTCCGGAGCTGACCAACCGCACTGCATTACACAATGTCTTAAGTAAACCACATGTCTTAACACCGTCCATTATACGTCCATATTGAAATTATTATAGGTGACACAGAAATATCCCGATTGAGATGGCTGCGAACACGCACTTCCATGAGAGGATATCGGGCCGGAACATGGTGGTAGCCCCACAGGATCAGGCACAGAACTCCTTAATCAACTATATAAATGGTTAACAAGCTATTGGTGCATAATTGGGCTCGTATTGGACAGTGATACTAAGATATCGCAGACTTGATTGTGATTCCCGGCCGCGAGGGTCAACATGTTCAGGCTTCTGTGCGTTTGCCTACAGATAATAGGGATAATTGGGCTCTCATACTTGACAACCTTGATGATTATCGCTTCCTCAATAGGAGCCGTGGACGTATTTCAGACTTAATTTTTGGGTGCTTCTTTTACAAAAGTCTGCAGTCGCTAATTCTCTCCTTACTACTTCTAGAACTGGGACCGATGCCAACTACGCTTCCTACACGTACAATCGGCAAGCTCACTGTGGCTAGCAAGCAACCAAAGCCTAATCTGATGTAGATGTATTGACTATGTACCTAGTACAGGGGTAGGAAGTTGATTCGATTGTGGCGCAAGTAGTAGACGGAAGAAAGGTCCTAGGCGTGGATCGTCGCGCCACACATCCCTGATAGGAATGCACAACTTGGCGGCTGGGAAACTTTAACCAACATAGTGAGGTCATGGAACTGATGGAAAAGTGCGTGGAATTTAGGGAGTTCCGGACATAATTCTAATTCCCACCAGGTTTATGGAAGGGCCGAAAGGTTGAATCTCAGGAAACGAAGTATCAAATCGGATTGATTATACGCGCATTTAAACTGAAGCCGGCGACACAAATCTCCAGTTATGGTGCATAGGGGAAAAGACTTCTATCTGAATGTGATTTTTGATATGTTCCAAGTAAAGTGAAGGAGGAATTTCAATAGATGAGGTTTCATCCCCAATCGAATTGATCAGACAAGATGGAGAAATAAGATAAAATAGTAAAAGAATTAAAGAATTAAAGACTCACAACGCTCCAATTAAACGAATGGCCCATGTAACATCATGAATTTCTAACAATGGACAGATGGTATCGTTGCAGAAGTACCAAAACAATAGTACCCAAAGGTAACAAAAGAGAAAACAGCAGAAAGGTATCACAGCTGAGAAATTCGTCACGCGTAAAGTTGCGAAGTTGCCTCGAAGAAGGATTAGCATGTCGTACTGAGGCGCTAATCTGGAATCTGGAACACCCGGGGGAGACAGGGTTGAATGTAGGAGAGAGTGGGGGTTGAAGAGGGTACACGCCGGTCGGAACGGGTGGGATAGAAAGAACATGGGCAAGAAATAAACGGGGTGCAAATGCAAGATGTGAGAATCGAAAAGAAAAGAGAAGCGAGAGGCTAAAGGTTCATGTATTGTTCATCCTTCGTTTTCTCCCGCGGGCGCTACCAAGCGGCCTTTGCGCGAGAACCTGTCGGAGAATGGGATCGTCTTTGTTTTTGTCGACGTGGTGTACACGGACATGTCTATGTGAGTGTGAGTTCAGCTGATGTTAGATTAAGTGAGGCTCAGACGTAGCACGAACCGTTGAAGATTGTCGGGTCGCGGGTATTTGTGTTGCTGGTCAGGACAGAAGGGACAGACGTAGCCTGGGGAGTTATGCACGAGGCCATGGCGCATCATTTCATTCTTGCGCTTGAAACCTTTCCCGCCTAGTGCACGAGGACAGCCCTCTACTGGGCAGAAGTGTGGGCGGTCTTGTGAGTGCACATTTGCGTGAGAGCTGCTATTGCGTTAGGTGGGGTTTTCACTTAAGTCGTCTGTGGTCTTACTTGAGGAGATACTGAGTCTGGAAGGGCGCGGCAGTGCATCCAGGATGTGTACACTTATAACTGCCCATGGGGCCCCCATTGGCTTGGGGGGTGGACGCAGCGAGCGAATGCCGATCACCCATACCAGCGCCAACCTGTTCCGTGGGCGTAGGATAACTGGTCGCCGGGCTTTTGGCAGTCATGGGGGAAGCCACGTACGGGGTCTGGACGGACAGCATCTCAGACTGGGGTGGTCCACGCCAGAAGGATGAGTGCGAGGCCGGAGAAGGGTTGGTAGATGATTCCTTCACGCTCACGGGCGAAAAGTGAGAAAAAGGAGTTGCAGGGATAGAAAATTTTCCCGGGAAAGCGCGGTCGAATGGAGAATCATTCCCTGATGTAGTTGATCCGGGACACGAGGAGAAGGGGAAGGGTGATGACATTGTATTGGCTGGTGGTGCGCCGAAGTCTGACAATGCGCTGAGAGCTTTGTGGATAGACGGCAGCGTTTGTTTAGTGCTGCTGTCGGGAGATTTTGCAACACTTGGTCCAGAGGATGGTTGGATTGATGGGAGGGGAATTGGAGGCTCGCTTTCTGGGGAGGTTTGAAGTTGGGGCAAGGGCACTTGTGAGAGTCTTCGGCTCGGGTCACTTAATGAGTGAAGTCGCTCTCTTGGAGGAAACTCATCTTTAATCTCAACATTTGGTTGTTTAGGCTTTAATGGGACTAGGTCCAATTTCATCTGGGGGGATTTCTTCTCAACCTCATTATATGAGGCCGAGCCTGACGGTGCCTTGAGTTCCAACGATTCCTTTAGTGGAGGATCATCCCTTAAGAGTAGATTTGGCTTCTTTGGATCTCTGGGATCAAAGTCGGGCGGTTGTTTATGATTTTTTAGATTCCCAGATAATGGTTCCAATGGAGAATTCCTTGCCGACGCGGCAATCTCAGGGTGGTACGGAGCTAGAAACTCCATCAGCACTCGGTCGCCCTCACGGGTTGAGTTCTGAGGTTTCAGCTGGTTGGGCTTACGGGAACCCACTGCATCGGCATCTTTATCGCTCGAGGGAACAAACGGTGGTAATGTTTCGTTCTCTCCATAGTTGGGTTTCATCGCCTCCAGAGGAGGCGATCGATTAAAAGTATCATCCGAATCATACATAGCGGATGTCATAAAGAAAGTGGCAGATGCATCGGCCACCTCCCCTTATACTTGTTGTTGGTCTGATGGATTGAATTGACGATCACACATCAGAACTGATGATAAGTAGCCTGTAAGATATGGTTAGAGAGGGGGTTATTGTAATTGTGACTCCGATGATCGGATGAACAAAAAAGCACGATCTAAGTGGATAGAATAGAAAAGTAGAAAAGCAAGCGATTCCGACACAATGCGACTGCCCGTCCTGCAGAGTGTCGAGATGGGGAGATGAGGGGTTGTCAGGTCAGGATGACCCGGAGAGAATAAAACCAAAACAAAACAGGTGGGTTGAAACCACGACAGAACTCAAGTAGGAAAACAAGAAAGTAATAAAGTAATGAAAAGCAATAAAAGCAGAAAAGCAGAAATGAAGAAATGAAAAGAGAGACTCCAAGCTCTAGACTACCCACCTGGGCAGTTTCGAGGTCTGCAGAAAGTGACTTACCCAAGCGGAAAGGTGGACGGGTAGTGAATGGGTCCCGGGATGAGGCTGAAAAGCTCCGATTGTCACTGCGCCATCTGCAGATGAATGATATCACCCGGAAGGAAGCGTGCAGGTAGGAAACTGTACAGTAAATCTTGGAGGGGAAGAAAAGAAAAGGAAAAAGCTAAGGGAGAAGTTGCAGGTTTCGGGAAAAAAAAAGAGTCTAAAGGGTGAGATAATACCACGTTCTACACGTGCAAGTTAGGGCCCAGCAATATCTACCAGTATAATGCCAGTCTCAGATGCAAGGAAAAAAGAAAAAGAAGAGAGGAAACATAGAGAAAAGGAGAAATAGACGTTTCAAGGAATATTCGAGGGGGGGATGGGAAGAAGAAAGACATGCGGCTCTCCAGGGCTCTCATTTCGGGCTCCACAGAATAATAGATTACGGGAATACTTTACTGTGACTGGTTTATAACGGAGTTCTATTATTATTCGGGTTTTATATTTCCCGATTGCTGTATTTTATTTTGTCTTTTTTGGTTATTTGAATCCATTTTGCTATTTTGTGTTTTTTAATCTCCAGTATGATAGTCCGCTTCAATCTTCAACTTCTTCTCTGCTGACCATACCCTGACTTACTTTTTCCTCTCCTCGGAGCATTTTAACCTGGTCGCACATAAGCCAAGAAAAAAAGACCAGGGAAAAAAGAAAAAAGTCTCCACCGCTACTCTCTACTATTCAGGCTCCACCATTAAACTCGGAGACAACAACCGGGGGCAAGTCCTCTCAGAGTTCCCCTCTCTCTATCTCCACTCCCCCAGTCTGTTATACCCGGCTAGGGAAACTGCACGAAGGAGGGCCCACACGGTCTGTTCGCTTTTCTTCCATTCCTCTTTCTGTCCCGCCTTTTCGTCCTTTTTATTTTGCCTTTGCAACGTCAGACTCAAGTCTGCGCTGGCATATGCACCTGCGAGCCTCGTCACCGAGCCTCGAGCCGTCAATCCGAAGGATCTTCAGGCTTTCCCGGTTTGGTTGTTAACGCGCTGTCTGCGGTAAGAAGATCGTCCACGTTGTTTCAGAGCCTCGTTAAAAGACGTCAATTACTATATAGTTCGATTTTAACTACATTGTACATTGTATGCCACATAATACTCTACTATAATAACCATGATACTACGCTATACTACCCTGCATAGATGTGCTGTCCAACCCAGTCGGCCACAATCCGAAACCCCTTATTATTCCGCCAGCCGCATCCCCTCCATCCCCCTCACACTAGTGAATAGTGGATAATCGCAGAGGACAAATTAGTTAATTTGAAACCAATGTCTATGGATATTTAATGATATCGAAAACCTGTTATTGAAATGTATATTGTAAATCAAAGGCAAAAAACAAGTGGATTCTTCAACCCCTCAGCCTCACTTACGCGTAGAGCCGCAGGGCAGAAAAAGCCTCACCCTTTCCCCCCTCTTTTGCAGCCAATCATAACTGCCTGACTACATACTTGACTGTCTGCCCGCAGATGGCTCAACGGACATTACACAAGGCGGTATTCCACCTTTCCGCCTTTCCACATTTCCGCGCCCGTTCTTTTTTCCTCTTATGACTCAAATTTGCCTAAATCCAATCTTAAAATCTGACATATATGTTTTATTTGTGGACTTCATAGTTAACTATACTTTTATTTTTTACCTTACTCATTGCGTCTTCATATTCTTTATATATCCATAGGTACTTCCTTCGGTAGTGATCGGATGAAATGGCGTACATAAACGTGATATGCTCGCAGGATATTTACGATAAATTCTCAAATGTTTGTCCCCATCGGGATAAGTGCTTACACCCTACGTCAGGCGCCAAAAGTACTTGAATCTAGCTGTTCTAGGCTTGTACATGACCTCCATGTCCATACCCATGCTCCGTAGAGTGGGGTTTTGTTTCAAAGTGGAGGGTTGGTTCTGGACCAGCCTTACGTACTAAGCTGAAGAGTCCGATTTAGATTTAGATCGGGCCATGTCAAGCTACATTGTACATGCATCTATCTACATATAGACGGCGCTAGAATGGAAGTGAAGTCCAGGCCTGGATTCTGAGTATATACAATGTCAAACCTGAAACCCTCAAAAGGCCAAATACTGTCAAACAATTTCAAAGTCAAGTAAATAACACTCGACTCTGTACAGAGTGTAATAGACTACAGCTTCCCCTCAGAGGCCCTCTTAACAGCCCTAACCCTCCCCCAAGCCTCCTCAGCAAACGGTTTCGCCCGCTTGGCATACTCACTGGCCCTCGCACTACTAGCTTGTCTCCCAGCGAACCGGGCCGCAATGCCCTGCATAATCACGGAGCCCCGGAACGCAAAGAACGCATCGCCCCACGCCACGTCGGAGCTCGTTTCGTACCCAGATGTCTCGGCGTACCAGCGAATGCACTCCTCGCGCCGCGGCAGCCCTGGAACAACCCCCGGCGCGAACTGCGACAGTTGGCTGTCCCCACCGTCCATTATGTACGGACTGGTGAGGTTGCAGAAGTCCGAGAGGGGGTGTCCTACGGTCGCCATTTCCCAATCGAGGATTCCGATCACGCGCGCCTCCGTCTTGTGGAAGATCATGTTGTCGATTTTGTAGTCGCCGTGCACGAGTGTGCCCCGGTCCAGTGGTTGCGTGCTCTTTTGCGAGAAGAAGTTCACCATGTCGTCGAAGTGGGGAAGTTCTCCGACGGGTTCTTTAGTGTCGGCGTCGACGACGGCGGCTTGTGCTTTGGAGATTGTCTTGAAAGTCGCGATCTGGCGGTCGAAGAAGCCTGTCGGCTTGCCGAATGTTTCGAGTCCGACGCTTGCGCGGTCTACGCTGTGGAACTTCGCGAGCGTTCGTACTGC
The DNA here is from genome assembly GCA_911456345.1 of Penicillium egyptiacum. Taxonomy (NCBI): domain Eukaryota; kingdom Fungi; phylum Ascomycota; class Eurotiomycetes; order Eurotiales; family Aspergillaceae; genus Penicillium; species Penicillium egyptiacum. Next base: position 818,585 of record CAJVRC010000843.1, read on the forward strand.
ATTCTTCCATCTGCGTGCTTGTTAGTATGGGAAGTCACGGGCTGGTGTTTGGTGTCTGCGTTGGAGCCTCTTTCCGTGACGTACAGTGCTTTCCTCTCCTCCCCACTCACTCCTGGCATCGCTGGGTCGGTGAAATGCCGCCCGTCTAGGAACTCCATGATGTAGAATGCGGTTCCAATAACGCTGTCATCTTCGCACAGGCAGTATGCCCTGGGAACAGGGACGTCGGTATCCCCCAATGCGCGGATAACCTTGTACTCGCGCTCAACTTTGTGAGCCGTCTTCGAGAGCAGCTTGCCGGGGGGCTTCTTCCGCAGAACAACTTGCTTGCCATCAGCGGCAGTAAGAAGATAGGTAGGGTTTGATTGACCGAAGCCGAACTACAGTGACATGATATTAGATGGTCTGTTTGATATTGTTGGTTTGTTGATTGACGGGGCCAGACTCGCCTGCTTCACATCAAGTGGAGTCTTGACCTCGGGCACATTCCGGTCAATGTACTTCTCCAACGAGGGGATATCTATAGGCTGGCGCACTTCTCCCGCCATGGTGTAGATATTTAAGGAGGAAAAGGCTGTGCAGAGAGCGTATGTATTGTGGAAAGTGATACTTTAAAATAATATGTACAGGGGAGCAATAAATGCCCCAGCTCCTCGGCGTGACAAGGGGACCTCGGCCCCAGCAGCTCCTCGGCGTCACCGCTCGAGAGCGGGGAGGACGAAACAAACACAGCAAACATTCGGCGCGTCCCAGCGGTGAAACGCGCAGAAAGGCGTCGAGCGTGGAGCTCACCGCAATTTTTGTGAAGCTAGGGGCTTTGTCAATTGAGCCAATTCACTGTGGGACCTTATTATTATTTTTTACTACTCTATCCACTTGATCCTCGATCTTCGAATCCTTCAACCATTCTGTGTTTACCATGACCAAAGAGACCACTCCGCCACCCCAAGAGAAATCCCTCCCCGCGCACAACCCGCCTTCCCTTCCTGCCTCCCCGCTGCCGAAACGATCCAAGCCTGACACAATGACTACTACCGCGGTCACATCGATCCAGCAGCCGTTGCCCCCGCTGCTTGTTAAGAAGCTTGTTGACGCTGCCCAGGCTCCGACGCGCGGCTCAGCTTTTGCTGCTGGGTACGATATCTACGCTGCGAAGGAGACTGTTATCCCCGCTAAGGGCAAGGGCGCTGTTGACACTGGCATTGCTATTGCTGTGCCTGAGGGAACTTGTGTGTGACTATACCTGCGACGGGAATTGATCCCAAGAAATCTAGCGAAGCTGTCTGCCTGTTGAGGCTGAGCTGGGTTAAGAGTGAATGGGATACTAATGAGGAATACAGACGGCCGCATTGCTCCCCGCAGTGGTCTTGCTGCTAAGCACTTTATTGACACTGGTGCCGGTGTCATTGATGCCGACTACCGCGGTGAGGTCAAGGTGCTTCTGTTCAACCACTCTGACGTCGACTTCCCGGTCAAGGCGGGTGACCGTGTTGCCCAGCTGGTTCTGGAGCGGGTGAGTTCTACTATCAATGATGTCGTATGTTGTGTGAAATGTGTCTGACCTGGTTTAGATCTACACCCCGGAAGTGAGCGTCGTCGAGGAGCTGGAGGAGAGTGTCCGTGGTGCCGGTGGATTCGGTAGCACTGGCGTTTAAAGGTCACGTCGGTACGAATTTAGGAGGATGACAAACGAAAATTAGATGACTTCTGTGTCGAAAAGAACCCAGTTATGAGTACATGCGTTCGAGACCTTGACTGAATGAACAAAATATACAAAAAAGATTCCATGCTTGATTCAATAATCAAATCTATGTACAGACCGAACCGGCTTTTGATATAGAGATGGTCACCGATCCGGCTTCGTCTAATGCCCTCCGAAATCCTTCTATCGTCCAACCATGCCACATGCAAAAGATATAAACCCCTAGCTATAGACCCAACTAAAGACTACCGCAGATCCTCAGGAAGATCCTCCTTCTTCCAATCCTGCACCTCAAACAGAATCTTCGGATCTCGCAAAATCCGCGTATTCCTCACAAGCCTAACCTCAGCAGCCTTAGTCCTACGCAAATAATCTCTCTTCTCCAATTCCTCCACCGAGGCCTCTCCCTCCAGCGCAGGCACAGCAACCGCCAACTCCGCATTACGACTCTCCAGCGTCCGCTCCAAAACGCTATGCATACTGGAGAGGACCTTGACAGTCGATCTGGCCAGTGGCAGATCCGTAGCCGCAACGTCATCGGGCGAAACCCAGGACTTGGTCGTGCGCAGCCCATTCACTGCGGAGACGGCTTCGCTTAGGCGCGCGACGGTCAGCGCCGCGAACATGTCGCCCGTCCCGCTGAAGAAGCAGTCCAGCGCTGGTATATCGACGCGGAATAGTCGCGGTGACCCATCGGAGCGGGTGGTTGAGCCAATTACTGTTAGGAAGTTCTCTGGTGGGGGTGGGGTTGAGCCTGATTGGGAGAGCTTGAAGAGCTGCACTGAGGTGATTATCACATGTGGCACTGAGTATATCCTGTGGATGGCTGTTATTGCTGAAGCGAGGGTGGATAGTGAGGTTATCTTGATGCCGGAGAGGGTCCTGGATTATGTTGTATTAGTGGGCATGTGTGGGGGTATGCAGGTCAGATGGCTTACTCGGCTTCGAACTGGTTAGGCAAAATCAAATCCGCAAAGGGTATGATTTTCTTGTATGCGGGGACAACGTCATCGTTGACATATAGTCGGCCTTGGTCGCCCATGACTGGGTCCAGGACTAACATTATATCAGCGTCTGTACTTGGGGGGAATAGCGAGTGTTACTTACCCCAGAAAAATGACCCGGGCTTCTTCTCTGCTTTCTCTTGCAGATCTATGCCGATAGTGCCTACTGATTCCACGGCTGCTGCACTCGGGGCGTAGCCCGATAGCATGACATCGAAGTCTGTGAGGTTACTCTGGCATAGTCCCTGGTAGAGGTCTGAAATTTCCTGCGCGGTGGCACGGGTTCCCTTGAATTGGCGATAGCCTGTGTGGTTACCTGCAATTTGTCGTGAGTCAGGGTTGGATTGTTAAGACCGGTTTGCAACGTACTGAAATGGACGGTGTTCAAAGCCGCGACTTCACAGCCCAGGGATTGCATGACGAATGTCGCCATTGTATTTCCGACATGGCTGGAGAGAAGGTATTAGTTGATTGACTCCAATGACGTCTTCTAGATATGATAAACCGCGTTATCAGACTCGACACATACCCGTAGACTACCTGGTGGAATGTCAGTCTATGATCCGAAGGAGTGGGCAATTTCACTTACATGGCTAGCAACAGCCAGAACACGGGTCTCAGGTACTAATGAATCCATGATAAGTTCAAGTTAAGTGAATTGACAGAGAGTGTCTATCGAGTTCAACGTTGCTATGACTCTGTGTGGGGTCATGATTTGCCGAAATATCTCTTACCTAATTGGCTCCGAGATCCGAGATCGTTATCAGGAAGAAATAATAAAGGAAGAATATGTTCAATTGTATTTTAATATTTTAAGGCTATGTAGTGGCATAGATGTAAATGAAGAAGTAGACTATAAAATCAATTAAGTTATAATCTGTCAATATTTGGAATGGCTCGACCCAACATATGAACCCTGAGACGAACCTCGTGTTACAAGATCTTTTTTCCAAGGTTTGCCCGACTACTTACATTTTACTTTCCATCCAAGGTTGTACTTCATAGTTCATGTCTCAGTTTCAGAATGATCCTCCGAATGGTACCTAGTCCAGCCGGAACGGGAACCGAAAAAGAAAAAGCAGAAACGACATCTGGAGATACAATGTAGGTGCCTAAGTATGTCTTTTCCAAGTAACCCGACTGGTCCACTAATGGATCTACCCTATACTCTCCTAAACTGTTATAGCCCTGGGGAGAGGCACCTGGGGAGAGGCACCCCTGAAAAGTTCCACCGAACGGTCTAGTTCGTGCTAGTCCTTTCGGAGTTCTCTAGCGCATTGGCAGGTTCTCGGCCTTTGCCTTTTTGCCTTGGGGAACTAAAAAAGTCCCATTTTAGGCTTTTCTGCAACTTCCAGGGTTAATGGGACTTGCCTCGTGCGCTTCTCAACTTCATCTTCATCTTCATATTCTAGGGCATTCCCTCAGTCCACTCTTTCCAATGAAGTGATTATCGTCATTCATTCCCTAATTCGTCACACAATGTTGGAATAAACACTTCTTTGTTTCCCAAACAGCTGTCACTCGTTAAACATACAAAGCTGACCTTGCTCCGATAATTCATACTTGGCTTGTTGATGTCCTCGCCTCGATCTTAAGTCGACGCCACAATGTCCCGTCTTTACCATATCTACAACATCCTAATTCTAATTTATATTCTCTGTCTATCACCCGCATGGGCCCAATCAGTGGAACCCACAACACTGGCCGTGCCACGATCGGCCTGGCAAGCAAGTGGAGAGACCATAGATCGTCGATCACCAGCACCCAAAGAGGAAACCACAACAGTGCACCGACGAACAATCATCACAGCAACAAATTCCACTTCGACAGGAATGCCCAAGCCCTTCGACACACTCTCCTACAACTTCGCTAACTCAAGCACCTGCATCGACTTCTTCGCGAAATGGCGCGCCAACACAACAATCTCAAACTGCAACGCCATCTCCCTCCTAATCGAGAACTCAAACGCCTTCTTCCACACCCTCAATTCAGCCGCCGCCACCTCCCGCATCCTGGATACATCCTGCTCCGCAGATGTCTCCAAATGCGCATCCATCATGACCCGTCTCGCGGCGGATCTACTCGAAGCCGAGAACTGCGGCGACGACTATGAAAACGGTAACTCCGTCGTCAAGGGCACGTATCGGGATCTCGTCGCTTACGAACCAATCTACCGCGCCACTTGTCTCACAGACCCATCGACACAGAAATACTGCTTCGTCGACGCGGTGTCTAATTCAACCTCCCCAGATGATTACAGCGTGTACCTCATGCCGCTGGGTACCCCGCTCACTGTCGGGGATGTGCCGACCTGTAATAAGTGTTTGAAGGAGACTATGGATCTCTTTTCTACATGGGCGAGACGGGATGGCCAGCCTATTGATTCGACTTATCTCCCCTCCGCGAAGATCATTAATGCGCATTGTGGTGATGGCTTTGCGTCGACTAATATCACTGTTGGCTCGGTGGATGCTAGGGCCGGCGCGGGTCTTGCTGTTCCCTTGCCTAATCTTGGAATCGCTACTGTCATGGCATTGGTTCTTGGTCTCATGCTGACAGGCCTGTTTTGATCTGAATAATCCCGTCTGTTTTTCTTGTTCATACACTCTCTTTTCTCGTTTATCCTTTGGGGTCCGTCTGCCCGGTGGGTATGGCCATGGTTGATGTCAGCGAGCGCGTTTTTGGCTTTCTGGTCTGATCGTCTGATCTGTATGTAATTTCTAGTGATATTGTCCATATTTTGCTCTGCAGCAGTTGTTCACTCTGTTATTTCCTTATTCAGTTCTGTATCTGATCGGGTTTGACTCGGTTCGTTTATATTGTCTTTGTTAGATTTCCGAGATTCGCTAATGCCAAAAATGACCGAGTCAACAATGTATTCCTCAGACGCCAGACAGTATATGAGTATGTACTCTCAGACATATCCACAACCACTTATAAATAAAGGCGAGAAAACAAGACAAACAAATCGCATCAGAAATGGTTCGAGTGCGCATAGTTCGTCAGGTATGAAGAATTTAGGTCAAGATAGCAACAAAATAACAAAGCAAAAACGCTCACTGACAAGAAAGTGTTATAAAAGAAAAGGCCAAACCAAAACCTCATCAACTCCTCCTCTTCATCCCACCTCCCATAGCAACACCAACAAGACTCTGCGGCTCACCCCCAAAGCTAGCCCCAGGACTCGTAGGAACCGGTGACCCACCACCAGAAACAGGACTTTGTGTCGCGGCATCTCGTTCCCGCTTGACACGGATATACCCCAGCTTCGCGAAGCGGCCGACATGCGTCCAGAAATGGCGGCCGGCTGGGTGTGCGGCGATGCGCTCGAGAAGATCGGCTGTCGCTTCGCGGACGACCTGGTCCGGATGAAACAGACCCATGCTAACATAGAAGAGACCGGCCTGGTTCTCCGGTGCGACGGTTAGGAGCTGGCAGATTCCGGCATAATCTTTGACGGAGTGGGAGAGAGCGAGGTAGATGGAGGCGGCTTCGGAGTGGGAGAGTTTTAGGGCGCGGAGACGGTCGTGGTGGTGATGGATGTCTGGGCGTTGGATTGGGCGCGCGGGGAAGTACATTGCTGCGATGTCTTGGATGTAGGAGTAGTAGGACCGGGTGTTGCGCCAGCCTTCGATTCGTGAGACGGAGGCTGAGAGCTCTCGCTGTTTGGCTGTTTCGTCTGTCCATACGTACCCGTGCCCGCGGAGAGTTGTCGGGTCTGAGGCGTCCGTTTGGTGCCCTGTTGGGCTATCTGGGGAGAGTTCTTCGCCTGGGCCGATGATGTAGAGGTTTGAGGCGCCGTAGACTGCTTCTTCAAAGGCTGCGGCGACGCGGACGAACTTTGTTATATAGGCTCGCCATTTTGCGCGGACGGCATTCTCGCCGTGCCGTTGGCTAATGCTGCGAAGGATGTCTTCTATGAATAGTGTGTCGCCTGTTGGGTCGTGGGCCGTGCTGGATGCACTGTTGGGTAGGAGGGAATTCTGCTGCTGGAAGAATAGCAGCCCTTCTGTTACCGGTGCAGGTTCAACGTGACTTGAGATCTTGATGCGACCCGTGGGGAGGTCGCACATAACGTCCCACCATTCAGGATGGTTGGCAAATGTAGGATTTGTGACTCCTGCAATAAACCCAGGTACCTTGAGGAGATCGTCGATCTTGGACAGATCAGTATAAGGGAATGCGTGTCGAGTAAATCCACGCAGAATGCCACCGGATGCAAGAGCGCAGGCCGCCAGGACCGCCTCTGCAACTTCTCCCGATGGCCGGTTGTGTCCTAGAAATACCACCCGCTTCTGAGTGAGGATGGCGTTGACAAGAACAATAACGGGGTGCGTGAATGGTCCGCTGGTTGTCAAATGGGGATGCGCTGGGAAAGCCTGGGGGGATGTGGCATGCGGCACGGCGAACGTCTGAATAAGTTTGATCAGGGAGAAATCTCCAACGGTCTCCGGCCAAATCACCGTCGGAATTTTGACCGGGATGGGAATGTCATTGTAGACCACTTTCGACTCGTACTCATGTGTATCCCGCGGTAGGGCGTATCGGCTCACTTTCTTCGGTGACGGCGGACATTCCCCGTCCTGGAGTTCTTCTTCTTCCCGCTGGCGGATCATTTGCTCAAATTTCTCCAGGAACATATCCTTTGTGTTGCTAGATTGCAAGATATGGCGCTCGAGTATTGACATTTTCGGCATTAACGACAGGTCCATGGCGTTAACGGCGTCATAGAGGGATGCCAGAGTTTCAGGGAATGGAGATTTGAAGTAGTCCTCCAGGGCTAGGAGGAGTAAAGGCTGTATGATAGTCAGAATTACCCGGTGCTAGGGCTAGAAATGGCATAGTAGCTTACTTTATAAATGTGGAGGAATGAATGTCGTGTACAGATGGCCATTGCCTTGACTACTGCGCCTCTGCTTCGCTGTTAGCACTTGCAAATTGACACCAAACAGTACGACTTACCTTCGAACAGTGTTATCCTGCTTCGTGTTGACAAGATTCAGCACATACATCAAGGGTGGCCCTTCACCACCCTCGTCATCGCTGCTGTCGGGGTCATCGGAGACCTCGTCCAGACACTCGTCCTGAATATCGGCTCCCTCCTGGTTTCCATGGTATTGTGATTTCCGCTTCCTTTTCTTCTTTCCATCCGCTGAATCCGTTTCTTCATCGCCACTAGTGTCTTTGTGTAAGAAGAACATGGTCCAGTCCTGACTCCGCACATGCGTCTGATCCGGCAGCATCAGCTCTGCAAGCATGCTCTCGTCCCCGCTAATTGCAGCGGGATACTGGTGCTCCATGATCGGGCCCCGATCAATATGGAAGGACGCAACGAGGATGTATTCCACATGGCGCTCCGGCGAGTCGAGCGGGTACTGCGCTTTGCAGCGGCGTGGCCTGAAGCTTGAGGTTGCATTCTCTGTGGATGTTCTTCGAAAGGAGCCGTGTGAGCTGCTAGGCGAGCGCCCGATAAAGGAGGTCGCAGGCGAGAGCCGTGGAAGACCACTTGTTTGGCGGTTATTCGAGGCAGAGAGGGAGTCGTTCGACGGTCGATACGGTAGTGTTGTTGCCATCTTATGGTATTGGGGATAGAGGATTGCTCCAGGCCAAGCTATAAATCGAGTAGCATACCGGGGGGGGGGGGCGCAAAAAGCACAGATCAAGGGCCAATGATAATAATAGTTGAATTAATTGTCTTGAATTAGCTGTTCAGGGGTTAAGAGGGGTTAAGGAAAAGGGCGATTTCTCCACAGTGGAGAGACGATAAGGGCGATAAGAATCCATATAACATCCTTAGAAGGCTGAACGTGAGGATGATCTGTCAGAATGCAATCTCCCATTCCTTTCTACCATAATTGTAGATCTTTCTATTTATGTTGCAAAGAAAAATTGGCACACCGACTTGTTGCACTTCTACAGAGTAAAACATTTGCCAACCCAAAACAAGACTGGTCACTTCTAGATGTCTTAGCCGATATAAAGCGCAAGGCAACCTTGTGTCACGAGACTTGAATCTTCTATAGGTATACCTAAGGAAAGGCTAAATACCTATCTCATGCACTCATTTTATCGGACCCTTGGAAGCCAATTGATGGTTGGTGTGACGAGTATGATTCCTTATAGATCTACAAACATTTCAAAGTTGCATATGCAACACCCAGCCAGCCAGGTTCTATCTTGTCTGAATGCCACGCAAAGCACATAGACTCTATATAACTATTTATCAGGGTAAAATTATAGCAACTAAAATCAAGTCGTACAACATACAACAGAGGATATAATGGTGTATAGATAGCATATGGCGGTGAGAAAGACGGTGGCAAAATCATGTTGTTGTGCCGAGCTTGTTTACATCGATAAGCAAGCCTTCGTCATAGGCTGTTTACAATTCATAATTCAGCCCACTCACGATTTTCACCATGGTAAGTGATGTTTTCGAGAGACAATATATTTATCTCAGACTAATCAACAATGACTTAGGCCAACAATCCCACATTCAAACCATCCCCGTTATCCTTTGGGTCGCCGAGAGCATCCCCGTTCCGGCGCCCGTCCACTCCAAACTCCCCGCCTTCAGCCAGTCGCACAGGAGGGACACCGGGGAGCTCTCCTAGTCGGGCATATACACCTATGGTGTCTCCCAGCAAGCTCAATCAAACATATACAGTGGAGGATGGCGAGTCGCGTTCTCCGAAGAGCGAGCGGCCCATTCCCCAGCCCAACTTTGGAAGAGAGCTTTCTCCCTCCCCCACAAAAGGAGCGCGATCGCCAGGCAGCTCATCCCCAATCCTTGGGACAAGGACCGGTGGATCCGCAGGTCCAGCTGGCGATGCAGCTGGAAAGCTACCAGCACAACAAGTGAGGGAAATCAGAGAAGCTTTCCAGGTTCTCGATCGGGATAACGATGGGCTTGTGGACAAAGACGATGTGATTGATGTGCTGACAACTTTGGGTAGGAAGAAAATCTATTTATCTTTTTCTTGAAATTGGGATGAAGAACTAATCTAACTTTTGAACAGGCCAAGACTCGTCCCCCTCTACGCTCTCGCGCTTCTTCCCACCAGGAGCAGGCCAGACTATGAACTTCCCAACCTTCTTGAATACACTTTCTGGGCTGATGGCAGCAATGTCGCCTTCACAAGAGCTTCTCAACGCCCTTGCTGCGTTTGATGACGATGACAACGGGCAAATCGATGTCGCCGAATTACGTGATGCTTTATTACATACCTCCCCAGAAGAAGGAGAGGAACGGTTGACTGAAAGACAGATCGATGAAGTTTTCAGTGGGTTTGTAGGACGCCCAGCATTTATTGGTCGGGGAGCGAAGTCAGGCGGGATGGGTAAGAGGGGCGAGGTCTTCCAGTATCACGACTTCGTGCGCAGCGTCATGGGTGGGGAGAATGGAAACAATGCGAAACGTGAAGGAGATGCAGCACATGTATGAACTGCTATCATGAATATAGGTTTCAATTGAGTCGGCGTTGCAGGGTTGCGTCTTATAACGTTTTTGGCAGTTGACAGATTTCAAGGCTGTAGAAGCAAAGATCAGACTATAGAAAACTTGTCATGAATGATTCATGTAACATTAGTTCAATTGCCAATGGGAATTTTCAGTGCAAACAGTGAACTAAGTAAATAGTAAAATTGGAAGTGGAAGTATATATCGGAGTTAACGCCTTCCGCGTTTCATCGGCAGAAAAGCTCCAGCCACCGCGATCTGATACACTCCACCTGTCAACTGCGCTCATCTTACCCCTTCCCGAAGATGTCTGTCCGTGGCCGTCCAATGCAGACTTGATTGCAGAAAAATGGCCAAACCTCAGCCCTCCTGGGCTCTTGGTGTCCCGGGCCCCGACACACCCGCATCGCCGCGAACCATGCGAACCCTCCGAAAGATCCAATCCCACCAAGTGCTGTCAACCTCTAGCGCGCTCATTGCCCAGACCCAGGCGTCTTGCCAATCTGGCTCCCATGAAGCTGACCCCAGATCGGCAGCAACTCCTGGTGCTGCAACCCGAGCACGCGCACATCGCCGAGCTCGATCAAATAGCGACGCGGCTTCTCGTGAAGCTGCAGCAACACCACCTGTGACTCTCAGACGACCCGCGCGGAAAACAGGGTCAGGAATTGGAGTAAAGCGATCGCTCTTGGAGAGCCTCCTGCGGGACGGACCGCAAAGTTCAAATCCCCGTGAGGGACTGCGAGAGCTCAAATACCTCGTCCTATCCAGCAGAGTGGATGCTGACGGGGATGGCATGGTGAGGGGTAGTCAGTCTGTTTTGCAAGATGAATGTCTAACACTTTGCAATGATAGTCGCCATACCGAATCTACCTCTGGTTGATCCTCCTCAATGTTCCTCCTATGCCAACCGATGACTACCTTGCTCTTATCCACCGCGGCCGTTCTCCTGCTTACGCCAAAATTCGCAATGATACTTTCCGCACGCTAGCCACAGACCCTCTCTTCAAACGACGAGTCACGGAAGCAAGCTTGATTCGACTCCTGAACGCTGTGGCATGGAAACTCCACGATTCTAGGCCGAAACCCCGGTCTCGACCGTCATCTCGGCGCCGTGAGATGGAGCTTCTAGTCAATGCACCACCCAGCATTGCCGAGGAGTCCCCCTTTGGTGGGGAGCTAGAGAAGGTTACCAATAGTACTACAAGTGATTCGGCCATGTACGTGCAAGGCATGAATGTCTTGTGTGCGCCGTTCCTCTATGCTGCCCGTAGCGAGGTGGAAGCATTCGCTCTGTTCCATTACTTTGTCACACGCGAGTGTCCAGGATATATTCGTGGTGCTATGGACGGAGTCCACAAGGGTCTTCGTTTAGTCGACCGATGCCTTGAGATTGTGGAGCCCAAGCTTGCAGCATATCTGTTCGCCAAGGGTATGCACGCCGAGCTGTATGCATTCCCATCGGTCTTGACTCTCTGCGCTTGTACGCCTCCATTACCAGAGGTGTTGCATCTGTGGGATTTCTTATTTGCATATGGGCCACACCTGAACATCCTGTGCATTGTCGCCCAGCTAATCCGTATGCGTGACCTAATTTTCGAGAGTCCGAGGTAAGTCCTGTCTGTTCTTTGGATTTAGCAAAAGCTAACTTGGCTATAGCCCAAACAAAATTCTCCGCTCATTCCCTCCCCTCGACGCAAAAGAGATCATTGCTTTGACGGTGCTCCTCGTCCGTAAGATTCCAGAGGACCTTTACGCAGAGATGATTAGCCATGCAAAATAGACATGGCTTGAGCTCACTGAGATGCTCTGGCTGAACGAGAAATAAATGTCATACTACCTGGGTGTCATAGCGGCGTTTTTGATATGATTGATCGCAACCTTTGGGTATGGTGATGGATGGGATATGAGACTTGCATTGACGAACACCCAAGATAACACGCTAACACGCTTGTTGGAATGAATTGATGATTGCACACAAATATTTGCTAGTTTTTAAGAATGCATTTGAATTAAGATATCCATGGATGATTCTCCCTTTTAGAATTCCAATCCTTTGCTCTTGTGGAACATGCAGCTTCCTTGTTCGTTTGTTCAGAGAAGCCCTACTTTTCCTCCGCTCCTCTGGGACAACGAGAACAAAGATTGTTTGCCATTGTCTTACAGCGCATATCTTCACATACACGGAACATGGCGTCCGTTTGTACGTTATTTTTCAAGCTTGTCTCCCATAAATCAAAGACAAGAAGAGACGATCGAGATGAAAGCAAACAAGACATCTTCTTCTTCCATACGACCTGCATAATTCAGACTCCTTTTATCCTCTGCGTTATAAGTACGGCCCTGTAATTGATCACTAACTCTTTAATCCATCATCACTCAGAGAAATCAATGTCGTCGTTTCTATCAACATCCATCGTCCTAGCCATATCCCTTCTTCTGATTGTGATATGGAGCAAGAAGCAGAAAACTCATTCCACATCGAACGACCCAGCGATATGCCGCCAAATCATTGCCGGTGTGCTGAAATCCACAGAAAAGCAGCAGTCAAATGTCTTTTCACCACATCAAGCGAAAGCAATGGCCAATAGACACCTCCCAATCGCCTTCGGAATCGACAATGCCTTCACTCGCACAGATAGTGTCCATGCCAGCAGCTTCGTTGAGAAAGTCAAACCCCTGATCAATCTGTCGGCAGAGCAGTGGCACAATGTATCCGAATTCGCCAGAGCGACCACGAGCCACTGGATCGAGCATGGCTTCCCCGGGCTGGATCTTATCTGCAGGAACAATTGCCACCCAGAAAAGCAGAAGCTCGACCGCAACCGGATCAATGTCGCCAGTCTAGCACAAATACTTTCATTGAAAGTTGTGCTTTGGCTAATGTTCGACAAAAAGACTCAAGACCAGACTTGTGATGAGAATCTCCTGACTCTAGCACAATCTATAAATCGAGTCTGGATATCATCCAAGCTAAAAGCCACCGAGAACGACATTCCCAGATTCGAAGACGACCTTTTGCTTCAGACATCGCTGGCCAATATCTTCGGAAAACACGATCACCCAGAGAAAAACGCACTGAACGTTATCCTGCCTTCATTCGAGACGATGTGGCGTATCGTGTTACGGGCGTTCATAGAAATCAGGTTCGCGACTGGCAAAGAAGTACCTGCGTGGCGGGAGACAATGATTGCTTTTGCTGAGAAGCCCACCAAGAGCCAATTCGACGCAGGCCCCCCGCCTAGTCTCTCCAGACCTGAATCTAGCAATGACCCCAGCATGGGCGATATAACTGGTGTTCAGAGTTCGCCTAGTGCGAATTACATAGTCCGTGAATCGCTCCGACTATACGTGCCTACGAGACATGTACATCGAGCGTACCAGTGGGACCAGGGTATGGGAACATCTCATGAAATAATATCCGCTGATATTGAGGGATGTCATATGAGGTCTGATATTTGGGGTACTGATGCAGAGCGATTCAACCCGAATCGCTGGTCTGTTCTTACGCCAGCGCAGGGAGATGCTTTCATGCCTTTTGGATGTCCCCCTTTTGAATGTCCCGCCAAGCCAACTTTCGGGCCGAGGATGATGGGGGTCTTGGTTGGTTCTTTGTTGATGGCCGTTGAGAGCAAAGAGCAATCAGGGACTTGGACTTTGGATTGTGAGGATGGGGTAGTGTTGGGACACCTCTCGTCTGGGAAAAAGTTATGCCCGCATAGGAATGCCTATACGGATTTGTATCTAGTACGGTCTTTGGAAAGTCAAGAGTGAATAGAGATATCTATGGGAATCTCTTAGAAGAAAAAATACATCTTTAGTTATGAGTGAAGCAAACACAGGCCTGAGATATCAGACACTCATAGAGCTGTAGATGTAGTTCAAGAATAAGCACATTACCGAAGTGATGGCCTTTTGCCAGAGGATTTATAGTCAAAAGAACCTAGACACCTAGGAAGCATGGAATAATGTACATCGAACACGATCAAGAAAAACTACCAACAAAAGCCAATGACAAGGCAAGCACGAGCAGAACGTATGTATATGGTGTAAAGGAAGGTGATGATGGAATAACCACAGTTTGGCGTGGTATTAATTCACAAGATCGTGGTCTTTCCACCTACTGTTCCTGGCCAACTTGATGTCGCGCTAGCGTCGACGCTACGCCTACCCTGCTGTTGCCCCATGGCAAAGCATTCGTCAGAACCGTCTACTCGTGACGCTGACAGCGATGGGGACATGGGATATAAAAATTTCAGTCGCACGGACAGCTTGAGCCTGATTTAAGTGATTAGTGCTCCACGAGACCCTACTGAAATTAGGCATGCGTGGGAGAGAAACATCCCCCAGAATATGAGCATCAAGTATAAGGAACTGAAATACATTCTTCATCCCGACAAGTATTCGGATCCGGAGGAGAAGAAAAATGCAGGTTGTGCTTTTCAATGTAAGCTACTATAAACCACCTGACGGGCATTTACTGACGCTTATTAATCGAGTTCTAGTTCCAAGGTTAACTAGTGGTGCAGTGGGTCGAAAAAGAGTCTGTGCGACTGTTCCTATAGACTCGAGGCTGATATGACTTTAAGCATTCCCGAGAGAGCCCATCCAGTAAGGTGTTGCTATCGGCGGACTTCAACATCCCCTTAAAGTCTGCAAGTAATATATCGAGATTCCTATCGAGTAGGAGATTCCGAAGGTCTATATCACAGTGAATGACACGTTTTCTATGGATATAACTAATTGCTTCGGTAGCTTGTTTACAGTAGAGTAGCCTCCTATCGAGAGGTATAAACGACTATGGTGTGAGATAGTCATTTAAAGAACCATTTGATATGCGCTGTAGGACGAGACCATTTTCTATCAGGCCTTTTAAGGCGATAATACGGGATGGCTTCTAAGGACCTTAAGAAGCTGGGCCTCTATCCGAATGCTCTCGTAGTCTAGGAATATATGGATATTTCAAGACCGTAAACTCATCAATGGCGACGGAACATTCGCCACCACGACCGGGCACTTCGATGATTTCAATATGGGATATAGTATCTGTATGTTCATTATAGCAATCCTACAACAATCAGCAACAACGAAGTCAACAAACGCCCCTTATGACTTACAATTGCTGATGTTTGTGGAGAAGACATATTATACGCTTCAGAGTCACTAGTATGCTGTATCCGACCTCGCAAGGCCTTGAATATTGAACTAAATACGATATCTAAGGGGTACAACATAGCTTGGAACAGATGAAGAGTGCGGGAAGAAATAATCCGTAGGATAGATGACATGTTGCGAAGACGAGATGTGGAGGAGCCTTGGTGCCCTAATACACTAAAGGGGTGACTTATGCAACCACGCAAACTATTCCAACTGATATTCTGACTAACCCATGCATTCTCCCGAGGTCAGTTACCGCTTCCGCTTCATGTGTGCAGGGTGACGCCAATCAGAAGCGGCGTCACCCTCCTGCTCATCCTGGCGACACACCGAAGTATTGATTGAGCTTAAGCCGTGACAGATAGGTACGAGGGAAAGGCCCTCTCATTTCTAGCTAAAATTGGAGCCGAGGAAGGTGGAGGTAGAGGACTATACACAACCACGCACGGGCATGTAGTGGCCCGATATTGAATATCGACCTCATTCCCACGAATATTACATAGCCACTCTATGACGTAGACACAGAAGTCGACCAAACTTCAACCGACCTATTCAACCCAGTCCAGACCCATCTATAACCAGCGGCTTAGAAATATCAACAGAATTAGCCTCTGCCGACATCTCCTCAGCCCATGACTGACACGTATCCCCATCTCCCGGCACCGAGCCCGCGGTGTCTGAGCCAGCACAAGCACCTAACACTTCATCAACGTTTACAGCCCGCGTAAGATGCGAGCCACAATCAACCTTGACCCTAATCCGCGAGCCCATGAAGCTCAGATTGTTGAACATGGTCACAGCGCACTGGGCTTCGTCTGCTGTTTGCATCTTGATCAAGCCACGGAGCCGGCCATTACCATCGGCCGAGTCTGTAGATACTATGCTGCATTTCTGGACAGTACCGGCTGTTTGTAGAAGGGTTTTTAGGTCGGCGCATGTAGTTGCAACGTTCAAGTTCTCGATGGTGATGGCTTGCCGGTTTGGATAGAAAGACGGAGAGCTGGGATTCGTGCCTTTGGCGGAAGATCCGCGTTGCTGGTAGTGCTGGTAGGGCTGTGGGGGATTATCGCTTGTGTGCATGTGTTGTGAAGGGGGCATCGGATAGCCTGGCATCATGTTCCACGGCTCGTACATTGCGTTCATTACTGGGGATGGGGGGAAACACTGTATCGGTGGTGCGTGTGGATCTTGCATCATAGGCATGAAGCCTTGAGGCGGCATTGGCATGGGTACGATCATGACGCCGTACTCTGGGTATGGATATGGTGGAGCGGTGGGATGGGGTGATCTGGCGAGGGGAATTAGCTGGTTCCATATTTCATATCCGGGAATGTGGTAAACTCACTCTGGTGAGACGGGTGACGGGGGCATTGCCATGTTTCCATGCACTAATGGAGGTGTGGACTGGCCAGAGATGTAGCCTGGCATCATTGCTGGGCTTCTGGTAGGCCCGGCAATGGGCTTAGTGGGCGTACTGGTCCGCGATAGTGTGACGACCAGGCTCTGGCCGTCCCATCCGCAGGTCGAGAGTCGATCTGTGGGGTATTAGGGCGGAGCATTGAGGATTCGGGACACAAATACATACGGTATGTTCGCCAGGCCTCGTCTTCGTTTTTGACGATGATTTGGCCGAGTCCGGTGGGGAATCCATGGCTATCATCGTATACTACTGCTTGACGAATATGCAGTGCAGTTTGGCGAACGAGATCCTTGAGTTCTTGCCAGCGGCAATGAGGTGGGATCTAGAATTTATGTTAGTCCTTGAATGCATTTGACATACTCCATGTCAGACTCACGCCTTGAAGGAATACCACAAACTCATCGTCCGACCTGCGAGATCTGGGACGAGCTTTATCACGGCCGAGAAGAGGCATGACTGCAGAAACCCCAAGACAATACACCCCGGTATTTCCGTTCCAAAAGCGCACTAGCTCGGAAACGGATTTAAACGGAGGATAGATGTCGATGCTTGTAAATATCCCGGTCCGTCGGCGTTGCAAAATAGTCGGGGCTCGTTGTCCGACCAGGTGTTCGGTTGAGTCCAGAACTTAAACAATTGTACTCTGCCAGAGGCCCGCGTTAGCTCAGAGTATATAAATATGGTGAAACCTTTGAATTCCCACTCTGCTTGGGCTGAGACGACTACACGAACGACATCACCAAGCATCAAGGTGCAATCAATGTGCAATACCTGGGAATCAAATCGCACAAGCCTACCTTTTCTTTTTTTTTCCTGTCGGATAAATGCAAGTCAACGAATTGGTCTGACCGACAAACTGCAGGGAAAAGAGATAAACCCCTCCACGAGCTGGACGAAGGTCGAGCAGATTATAAAACCCTGGAACCAAAAAGAGGAAGTGTCAATGGTTTCACAGAAATAGTTATGATGATATATGAGATGGTCAATCAATTTCCTACTGGTAATAATCTATAGTCTCATGGCTTGCAAGTAGAAATCACGGGGACCCAGAATACTGTACAATTTGGACGAATAGCGAGGCCAGTCGATCAGTAGTAGCCAGTTATATCAGAGGACAAGCAGTTCCATTTCTCCTTCTGGCTGAGATATGTCATTTTCACCATGAGCTCAGCTCTGCCAAATATTCGAATGCAATAGAGTGGTTCTACAGTCCCACCTCCCGGGTATAGTTCCACTTAAGGTGTATCAGTGGCTGTAATATGCCCTCTCCCCCCTCCTTTGCTATTAATATTTAAATAATAAACTCCATCAAGTACCGGGCATATCCGTGCACAGAGGCAAATCACTTCAAAAGATGGGCTTACCTGACTAAATACGGGGAATGGAGTGTTACACCGCTAGATCCGGATAGGACATGCAGAGTGGACATGCAGATTGGACATGCAGATTGGACATGCAGATTGGACATGCAGATTGGACATGCAGATTGGACATGCAGATTGGACCTGTATCCATCACATTGGCTTCTGTGTCTTATTGTCAGATTGAAACCTTTGAAAAAAAGCAAAAAAAAGCAAAGAATGGACAGAAATGAAAGAAAAAGAAATGATTCTAAGAGATCTTCGATCAGAGCGGGACCATGAGCAGTCATATCTTGCAGCTATTGATTTTTCCTAGTCAATTACATCGACTATTGATTTCTATGCGTATTTTTCTTAACTTGAGTACCTGCAGGTAAATATGAGAAGTTAGGATTATTAAGGGTCAGATTCATTGCCCTAATTCTTGTGTGCATATACCTCCCTAGAGAGTCACACTGCAGGTCCCAGCTAGCCATCAGGTATGTGGAATACTCGTGTACTTAACATCCTACCTATATCGTACATGTCTACAGCTACTTGTTAGAATATGCAAAATTGTCTCACAGATCTTCAAATAGATCTTCATCTGTGTTCCCTTTGATCAGGGCCAGACTGAGGGAATAGCTACAATAAACATGCGACAGGGCATGTGCGACTGTGAGAACGATATCAAGACAAATGACCATCCATATAGGGAAATACTTACGGAGTACATTCCAAGTATGTACGGTTCACACGGGGTGGGACGAAGCTGTGCTATGACGATACGACCAAAGCACTGGGCTCCAGGGGAGATCAGATGGCCAATATGCATATCTACAGCCTCTTTTACTGGCGAATTGTCGAAAATGCGCTCTGAATCATGTTCGGTTCTCATGTTAATCGTAAATTATTCTCCCACGGGGTCTTGAATTCCCCACCAAATGCAGGTGATCAGGTTTATCTGCACGGAGTACGGGGTCTACTAAATATCCACTATCTACTTATATGTTATATTCTAAACAGAACGATGAAGTGAAGTGTTCTAATTCGATGTATGAAAAAGTGATATCAGACAGTGTGGCTTGAAACAGATGAGATAGGAACCTGGTGGGCGATCGCTGAAGAGTGAAAGAAACCAAAGCAACAGCCCCAAGAACATAATACAAAATGCATAAAGGGAAAATGTAAACTGCATTGCCGCTTATGATGTTGTTGAGCTCAACAGAACCCATGTGCCTGGCGAATCAACAAGAATCCAATATGCAACATAAGTTGTGTATGATCAATGCCGACCGAGTGGAAAGCCAAATGCGATGATCTCCCAAGCGCACCTCGGTCGGAAGTCCCGTGGTTCTTGCAAGAACCACTAATTCCCAGACTGCTATCCTCGGTGTCTCAGACAAGAAAATCCAGTTGACCAAAGCCAGTGTAATCCTCCATAAACCTCGGTATTCTTAAATCGCAATCAATGAAGAGCAGGCGGTGCCAGCACAGCCCACAAAGTATCACAGGAAGTCTCGAACCGGTGTCCGAGGCGAAGTCGAAAACGAAGGAAAGTATCGAAGAGACGGGATAGAATGGTGTCCCATTCGGAAAGGAAGTCGCATCTGCCCTCGCGACGGGGGGAACGATATTTTGTTGGTTTGAAAGTCGGTTTTTTGATGTTGATCCGGTCAACCATAGACTCCCCAGATCCTCCAGTCTATTTCGTTTTGGGTTTTGGCTTTGGTTTCGGGTTTATTGTGGTTTGGATATTGTTCTCGTTTTCATCCTCCGAAGCCGACTTTGTTTGCGCAGCGACTGCAGTAGTAGGAGTTCATGCCGAATTGAACGACGCTGCAGCCTGATTGGCCTAGGCTGAGAGATTGTTGGCAGCGGGAACATCGGACGATGTCGAGAGTCTGTGGAGAAGTGGCCTCAGATGGACGAGTAACGCCGCCAGTCTGGGGTTGAGGAGTAATTTGCACAGGAGAGCTCATTTTTGGTGAATTTGACCCCGAGTGAGGATCTGAAGGGGGGCAGGGGGGGCAACGCATGTTTTTGAGTTGACCCGATTGAGCGGTTGAGCCCCGTGATCTCTGGATTTACCCCAGTTTTTTTTCAAGTGATGATGTTTTGAGTTGACAACCTTGGAAGAAAGGGATAGAGATATGAAACAGGGAAATATCCAGCTTTTTAAATTGTTTCCAATGATTACCCTAATCCTCCCTATCCTACGGCGACTCCGTATCCCCCCTGTCTCTTGCCAATCATACATGTCGGCCTACGTATGGGCTGCTTTTAGGCGCTCATTCCAATAATTCTGCTACCTAAACCTATCGGACATGACCTTAAACGCATTCTCTTTTTTTCCCCTAATCTCGTAGGAATTTCGGCATTTTCAAGTACAATCGTATATCCTTGATTATTGACCTTCGGAAAACTAGAATATGGGTCTCGGCAGTAAGAGGTACTATATTGTAGACGAGCATAAATTATCCCCCCACTCGATCCAAAACCAAACTAGATCAGAAAGGGGAATCCTGTGAGAGACGCTATCATGTACATTTACGTAGGTGTGCGTCTTGGGCTTCGCGCCGACACCCTAATATTTAGCCTTATAGAATGTACTTTCCATTTTTCGTCTTTAAAAGTAGGATATCTTAAAATATACAGATTTATATGTTCAAACTGTTTAGACTGAATTAATCTTCGAAATGAAGATCCTGAGGTCATCTTCTTATCTCCCGAATGTTGCCCTGGACGGCACGATGCTTACATTCCAAAGTTAGAAACCACCTAGGCATGCAGCTAGCCTAGTTTAGATCGGTTTAGATGAAGCCAGAGAGGAAGTCGAATAAGGTGTGGCACTTGGAAGGGAAGCCGATATCTGGATGAACTCATTGGACAATCGAAACATCGCACTTGGGCGAAACCCATGGATTCCGCGAATAGAACCGTGGACACGAGCAGATTCGCCAGCGACGTCATATTCCCTCAATCCGGCACCTCTTCTCTTCTCTCCCTCCTAACTTGCTACGTTGACACCACTTATTAAATTGATCCCTATCTCTGAACTTAGGCCAAAGCCAAAAAGCGTTTAGATCTCGGCCACTGCCCCGCCAAAAATATCTCCTGCCCCTCATTCTTGTACCACCAACACATCACCATGGCCACCGGACACCCCAACCTTCACAGCTTTCCCAACTCCGATGAACTAGCTGCGCAATTGCGAGGCTACGTCCTCCGCTGCCAGAACTCTGCTTTTTCCCGGCACGGCACCTTCCGCCTCGCCGTCTCCGGCGGCTCCCTGCCCACCATTCTCGCGAAAGCCCTCCTCGCCACCAGCAATGGCTCCCCGGAAGATACCCCCAAATTCTCCAAGTGGCACATCTTCTTCGCCGATGAGCGCGCCGTACCGCTCAACCACGAGGAGAGCAACTACCGCCTACTGAATGACGAGCTCGTGTCTAAGATCCCCGCCGAGCTCGGCTCGCCTGTCGTCCACGTCATCGACGAGAAGCACATTGGCGATGACGATCCCCAGGAATTGGCAGATCTCTACCAGGAGGACCTGATGCGCGAGTTTGCCGCCAAAGACAGTATCAAATTGCCCGCCTTCGATCTCATCCTCCTGGGCTGCGGCCCCGATGGTCACACCTGCTCCCTCTTCCCTGGTCACGCTCTGCTCCGCGAGAAGGATGCTTGGGTTGCTGCTGAAACCAACTCCCCTAAGCCCCCGCCTAAGCGCATCACCCTCACCCTGCCTGTTGTTACCCACGCTATCAGCATTGCCTTTGTCGCGACGGGCGGCGGCAAGAAGGAAATCCTTAAGCAGATCTTTGATCTTGAGGAGGGCTCGAGTCTTCCTTCGGCTCTGGTTAACCAGGGTGCTGGTGATAAGGTGACCTGGTTCACTGATCACCCAGCAGTGGATGGTGTTTCATTCCCTCGTCGCGGAAGTCTTTGAGGCGTGAGATCGCCTAGATGGATCTGAGATATATGGATGAGGGAATGACTTCTCCTAGTTCGCAACGCTCGATCTGCCTTGTGTGGCATTGAATCCGCTGGGTGCGATGAAAAGTGATGTTCTGCTTTATTGCTAGGACCGGTAGACCAAACTTAGCATAGAATTATTTTTCTTCCATCTAACTATTCATGAACCCGTACAAAGTAAGCTATCTCTTTTGAAGATATGGCCCAAACTTGGAATGACCTAGTCTTCGTGTCACTAGCTCTTTTCTGATTGATGTCCTTTCAGATCTTTCTAGTTGGAATGGTGCAAATAATCTCTTCAAACAAGTCTTGAGACAACACATGAGCAACCGACAGCTCTCCAGGACATTGTTGGCGGTCCATGGCGACGGTGTTATCAGAGCCGGCAGCGACACTTGTACTGTCTAACCCACTGACACTCCCAGGGTCTCATCATCTCTCTGAGAACAGACAGCTAAGTTCATGGTATTTCTCCCCTTTTGCTTTGCTAACCAAAGCATGTTCTCCAGACGAGGAAATATGTAATGGATAATCTGTAAATCAACAGCCTTTGGATACTGCAAAATAGGGGAACACAGCAAAGCTGACTGATGGCAGCAAAGAAACATTGCATAGTGACCACAATGGCATTCACCGATATCGGAATTGCAGAATCCATATTTATCGGGGCAGCACTTTTGAGGATCTTTAGCGGCGCATTGCTTCACGGTACATGCCCTCTTGTCTAGCTCAGCAGGCGCAGCGGCCATAAGCATAGCGAGACAGAGGACTAGAGCGATGGAATGGAGATGGACTTCATTTTGATGGAGTCTTCGGTAGAAGATTGGACTGGATAAACTGAGTTGCGATCAAGATAGATTCCTGTAGCAAGATAGAAGGCTATATTTATATATTCCTGGATACTACTCATTCTGAATGAGGTGTGTGGTGTGTGTATCATATCGGTGCCATTCCTGAGCCGGAGACAACTATTGGGAAGGCAATATAAAGGAGACCAGACATATGATCAGCATTGGACATCCCAATCCATGAATCGTACTCTATTCAGCTGAGGGGTGGTGTCGAATCATGTCGTAGGCTTGAAATTCCTTTCTCGTCGCCTGGGTTTGAAAGTTTGTTCGTCACTGACTCATGCGGGATTTATGCACCTGGGCAGGTTACCTAGGTACATATCCAAATTCGGCTTTAGAAGTGCTTATGGTAGGGCTATCCGAAGACAAGCTCTGATTGGTAGAGACGGTCTTGATCCCTTATGCGAAGCCCCTTACATTATGTCGATTGTCCAACCACGAGCGTACTCGAGAACCCGTTGAGGTTTGCCTCAGCCTTCCGTCTTCCGTACCACCCCAGAATTTAAGCATAGAGATCCTGTTTAATCCCTAAGAGCACTAATGGTACTTTTTTTTGAGCACTATATAGAGTGAGTCTCTATCCAGTCCGATCCAACCGCACCCGTACGCATAGCTAAACTAGATGGAAATATTAAGACGATATTGTATAGCTTCAAGTGGTAACAATGGTGGCTAACTGTACTAGCCGTTGTACAATATTTGAGACGCATGAAGCTATGTAGAAGACTTGTACATGAGCCGGGTGTCTCTGCTCCGTGGTTAAATGGCGGACTCTGGACTTTAGCCAAAACATTTGTAAGGTCGCTTGGTGGCTGAAACGGGTGGCCTGACGAGGTGCCTATGTACTCCGCAGCTAGAAAGGGGCCAGAAATTCCTATGAGTTCAAGTTAGAAGATCAAAGACCCATGTTATACACTATCGAATTGCCTTACCTAGATAGCATCAAGAGTACATACCTAAACTAAAAGCATGAGGTAATTCATTGATGAGATGGATACATGGATACCTCGGAAATCCTTATTGGACTATTTTAAGGTCTCTATTTTGCCCTATGGATAGACACAAAGTACTAGTGCAGACAGCGTACATATGCCAAGGACTCGGTTTTGGGTGGTATGAGGCGCTCAGCGCAGTCCAGGCGGGTCGATCTCCCGTTTTTATCCCCCCCAAACAAATGCATGCAACCCCAGATATTCCTTATGTTCTGACCATCGACTACAGTTCAGCCTAACGGTCTCCTTAATAGTTTGGGCAATCATCAATGTAAACTATCTTAGGCCGTGTGGAAAAAATGAGAAATGTGTGTTGGATATGGAGCATTTCAGACTATCTAGACGATGGCTGTAACGCCTATCACTTGACCGCTAGGTACAACAAAGAACAACAAACGACTTAATGCCAGTCAAATAACAAAAAGACATAAAAGACACAGCCAATCATAGTCTTCTATTCCCATACGTGTCCATACAGAAAGCTCGATCAGTCAATACAAAATCAAGCCGAGACCCGTGGACCCCAGCGCCGTTTTGGCTGTCAACATTGTATTGTACTCTTTTCTCCATCACATTGTGCTACGACTAGCTGTTCGCGCATTTCCGAAGGCAGTACTGGTCGCTCTATTATTATTAAATAGCATTAGCCCAAATATCAAAGGAATGGAAGCGAAATGAACTCACTCCACCATCAATCTTGCAGAGTGTGTAGCAGTTGTTGGTCTGCACAGAGCTCTCCCCGCCTTTGTCAGCTTCAATGGGCGAGGCAAACGCCAGGCCAAGGATAGTTGCAAGGGCCAAAATGGAGAAACGCATTTTGAAGTCTTTGGATAGGTAGTTGGGCTTCTGGTGGAAATGACCTTTTGAGGATTTGATAAAGTGATGCTTGTTTGTTGAGATACACTGGAGGTGAAGTGCTTGCCTTTTATAGTAGATTCACCATTGTATATATGATATCAGGCGCTCCATTTATCCCCTTTTGGGTAGTGGGAGGCTCCGCCCCCACGACTCGTGTAGGCTTATGTGCATGACCATATCATGTAGGGAGAATCCTCATGAATGCTCACTCGTATTCCAAAAATGCCAAGATTGATCTACACGGAGATCCTGCTGTTTGCGTAAAGACTTGCAAGTTCTATGAGCCTTTTTCAGCTCGAAGGCATTAGTGTCAGCTGATTCAAGTCCTGCAATGTAACCTCAAATTGCAAAATAGCAATGTGTACTCTGTAGTGTTGGCATATTATGCGTCCAGACCTAAGGATCTGCAACCTATTACTCCTCTTGGGGGAAGGATCAAGATTGAATCAGCCCTATATAAAGCTCGATGCCCGCGCGGGATAAACCCAATTCCTCAGCAGTGCATCCCTTCTACATTACCACCTCAGAACTCACAAATAATTTCGATCGATTTGTCCAGATCAATTCCTCAAACATGAAGCTGTTTATTGTTCTTTTTGCACTAGCTGCCTACGCAATGGCCGAAGCCAGTCCGAATCTGGAAGCGAGAGCTGGGTGCTCCCAGAGGGGACAATATTGCAACGGCGGCACATTCCTGTGCTGCCCCGGACAAGGGAGCTGTAGTGGAAATGTGGTAAGTCTGTCAACTTCTCTTTTTAATAGAAACAGATATGGCCAAATATGGCAGCAGATGGCTAAAAAGAAATATAGTGCAAGTGAGCCGCCATCTACTAGGGGGTGCAGAGGTCGCCTTAGGGTTACGAGGTCCCACATATTGGAGTGTCAGGGCTGTCTCTTTGGTCTCATTGGGGTACTCCAGGCAGTTTGTTGCCGCTTCCATCCGAAATGAAAGCAAACAATTCGATGAGAATTTACTATGTCCTGTTAGTGTAAGTCTTCACTCAATGCCTAGGTGAAGCGAGCTCGAATTAGTAATTTGGCCGTTGAACCGGGACTTCCACACCAAACTCGATAGTAGCGGAATCTGTTCCAATCCACAGTAGATAAGAATACTAGGCCGGCCTCTGTCCATAATGACATTATCTGTTGACTTGATCTAGATGATAGTGGGAGGATCTATCATAGCAACACCCTAGCCAGGCACCCTAAGGGCATTGATACTTGGGCGACCTAAAATAGCAAAGAGGATATGTCAATTTTGATTGCTGAGCAAGATGGCAGCATATCTAAAGGCCAGAATGCGTAAAAAATGTAAAACGACTTTTCCATGTATAACGTCGGAGTGGTACATTAACGTTTAATAGCAAGTACGACAGAGCAAGTAAAATGTTCCCTTGATTTTAGATAGATATAACCCCGGTTGTTGATCCAACCTATGGTTGGGCTTGTGAACATATTTCCCATAGACATGCTTATCCCGTGTGAGTAACCTATTCGCCAACATCACCACCAGCTGGGCCCTTAATCTGCCCTAGCCCGGCATCAAGCTGGCTTCCATAGAATTAGGTCATTAGACTAAGCATTTATCAGAAAAATTTACTTACCCCTGGTGAAATGCGGAGGAGAGCAGCTATTGAATAGACTTCTGAACGGTGCTCAGTTCCAACTCTTCATATCATGATGTGCTACCTACATGCTTATATAGGTAGCAGATCTCCTTAGTAAAGGGACCAGACACTGTATCAGCAGACCCGTGAGATTTGCCTAGAGCAGTTCGCTATAGTACGTCCCATTCTAGACTTGATGTTGGTGCAGCATGTTCAATGAGTAGATATTCTGGTCAACAAGGCTACTGAGTATCGAGCTCACTGTTGTCATTTAAATACCAAGCAAACATTTAGACATCAATATAGAACTATTGTTTGCCCATCAAGCAGAACACCAAGTCTTCGGCTGGGGGACTTGACTCGCGCCATTTCAGTTGAGATCGAGTCCATCATTCGAGTTTTACCGTCAACGAACTATCTCCACCACAACCAACCAACCTCACTTGATCTGGCCGTTTCGAAAGCTTCGTTGAGTAAGTATTACATCCCAAAAGGAATTTCCACTATTAACAAAACACAGTAGGATGGGCGAACGCGTTCCGCCAACCTTCCGTCCGAACGCTATGAGGCCGGACTGCGACATCACGGGTCCGGCGAACCCTAACCACATCAACTTGAGTTCGGACGCTGGTACCAATGCACTGCTGGTAGACATTCGATTCGATGGCATGAAGTCGGACACTGGAGTAATTGATTTCGCTGCGAACGTCAATTTGATCGACCCCTACTCGGACATCAATGTGACTCGTGGTCCCAGGATGGATCCCGAAGTCCGATGCGACCCTCCCAGGTGCATTCTTAGTTACGATGTCGACATGATCAAATTTCATTCGGACAATGGGGCTGCCGGTCTGACGGCCGACGTCGTTGCGATTGACGAGAGCTCCATACCCCATGATAACATTGAGGCTACCCAGTCGAACTCGGGCGCTGAAGCCGGAGCTGTGGCTTCCATCCCCCGGGATGCCGTGAATGTCACAAAGGCGAGCTCGAAGTCCAAAACCACCAGCGTGGGCTCTGTTCCACCCAATACCGTGTAAGTAACATACGCCGAATGCGTTCCGTGGACACGAGGTCTGGTCAGGCAGCTACTGACACGGACGCCATGGTTTCCACTGCTTTGAACTATACTAATACTAGCTGCGTTATATTAGCAACTCCTGGTCCTTTGCGCTTGCCGCCGGATTGTGTAGTAGGCTGGCGGCCATCAAACTGCAACAAACTGGCTGGGAATGGTCCTCCGGGACGTCCAACCTACCCCAATGGTTTCTGGCTGCTCCAGGTCAGCCTTGGATAGTCGCCAAGGAGACAAAGATGATAAAGAAGGGCGTGACCATCATGGGATGGCTGCGTTGCGGCTTGTACCTTTTTTTCCGCACAGACTCGAGAGATTTGCTTGGAGGAGAGATCACGGATTTGACTGCATACCATGAGCCTAACGGTTCACACAGGATCATGAGAATGGACTTTGCTGCTTGGAACGACCTGAGTTTCTACGCCATGGCCTCATTGGAGGATCACGAAGCTCTGGTCACTGGGCACCATCTTGGCTATTTGGCGGTTTGGGATGTCCGAAGAGGGTGAGTGTTCAATATTTGCTGTATGATGCCAATCAGCACTGACTTCTATTAGTCATATCATCTATTCGCTCCGGGGCCTTCATTACACTGTTTCCTGCATTGTGGCAGAGAAGGACATCATCGTTGCTGGTAGCTTTGATGGCACCATTTGTGTCTGGGACATCACCAGGAGCAACAACCTTCATGCCTTACAAACCCTTAAAGGACACGCAGGCGCTGTGCTGTGTCTGAAGCTGCATGACAAGTACCTTGTCTCTGGTGGTGAGGATCGGGATGCTCGCGTCTGGGACATTGAAACAGGCGAATGCAAGCATGTGCTCCAAGGCCACGAGAAGGCAGTTCGGTTCGTATGCATGAGCGAGCATGCAATTGTCACTGCTGGCACGGATGATATCCACTACTCAAAATCGGAGATCCTCATATGGCTGAAAAACACTGAAGAATTTACGGCTGGGTATGTTGAATCTGGAATCTCATCATTTCAAGATCAGAAACTAACAATAACGATAGTCGATGCAATTTCGGGTCCAGAGGCAGCGAATTGGTGAACCATCTCCACCTGGTGGGAAACGACTTAATTGCAGCAGGGGACTATGGATCCGTCGTGAAGTGGGATGTGACCAGTGGACAAAGGTTGGTTCTCTACCGCCAGGACTTTGATGGGGTCGTTGCTCTGGCCACCTCGGAGAAGTTCGTGATGGTTGGCAAGAAAGCCGGCGACTTGTATCTGCTGGATCAGGTGACTATGCATCGTGTCCGCCTCATGGACTTTGCATCAGAAATCTGGAAGGTCGGGATCCTGGATGGCTCGCGGGTTATCGCTGCATACAAGCAGGATGGTCATGCCTACTTGACCATCTGGCATGTATGATGATGCTTTTGACGGCATTAATGAGCATAAATAGCAATGGGGGTTGGAGGGTTAATGGGGGTGCCTTCAACAGGCATGCTTGCTCGACGGGTAATTATGGATGTTATTCACTTTTGATTTTCAACAAATCCAAACAGTATCTTTATGAATTTTCTTTTTTCTTTTTTCAAACAATCCAATGATAAATCCGGAGTGGGCTGGATAGTATTAAGATATCTGAGACAGCTATTATGTACTGTACTGTAGTGTAGTGGTCATCACTGGTTTTTGAGATTATCGGATCATTGGAAATACCAGAAACCCCGGGCAGGACCTTTCTTTGTTCTCTTTTTATTTTTTTATATACGGACGTATTGGATGTTCCTTTTTAACTGATTTAATTAATCTTAGGCAAATTACTACCTATGGAGGTGTAGCTTGGGGACCAAGATCGAAAAGTAGAGGTATAGAATAAAAGAGTGGGTTACCATAAGGAAGATCGCACACCTCCCAGCACCTCCCCGACTCTCCATTAACAACAAAGCACCCTTCCAAGGTTGACCCAATCCACCATGCCGAGTTTCATGTGATGACCTTGTACGATCATGCCCATCCCAACACGTTCGGCTTCGCTGCGCGATCCCCGTAAACAAGTCAGTCTTCCGTTTGTTTATCCCCTGTCAAGCTCCCCACACCTGTCGCATGCTTCACTGTGCCACCATTGCCATGCCAACAACTACATGCAGAAGCCATGCTAATTACTAAAGACCTCGAATATAGCACGACCTGCCACGAAATCCTCCACTCCACTACCCGCCGCGGCCAGCCCGAGCAAGGACTCTGTCCGAGAGACGAATAACAAGAACCGCTCACCGTCAAATCCCTCGCCGGTCGAGGGTGTGCCTCCGAAAGACAATGGACTCACTGCCCGAGGAAGAACTCTACTCCCCCAGCGCAGTAATCCTGCCCAAGACAATGGTTGTGGAACGGGACATGGGCGCATTCAGCCAACCAGCAGCAAGCCGAAACCACGCGGGGACCCGTCACCAACTAGACAGCGAGAGATATCGCCGGCTAGAAAACAATTACAGACGCATTCCACAGCAACGAAGACCGCGGTAGCACCCAGCCGTCGTCAAAGCATCATACGACCTGGTGCGTTGAAGATGCCTTCAGCGAAGATTACAGCTCCTTCGTCAAAGAGCTCAGCACCATCATTCGCGCCGCCCTCACCCCAAAAAGCTCCAGGAAGGCAATCCCCGGTCAAACCTCCTACGATCAGAAGGCCCCCTTCACCCAAGAAAACAGAGATGCTACCCCCACCACGCCCCACACGGTCCTACTCTTTGAGGCAACCTGTCAGCGCTAGCAAGGAATCACCCGCAGCAACCAAACTCCATGCGCGGCACAGGAGCCAGCTGGTACAGAATACAAAGCAAGCCGAAACAACCCCAACAATCGGCCAACGTGCACGAACACTCTCAACCTACCAACGGCCATCGTCCCCTAAGAAATTCTCCAAACCCCCAACACCTACCCCTGGAGCCGAAGCTCAGCCTGGGGATATGCTGATCCCTTCATCGTGGCCAGATATCGCAGCACTGCAAACTGAACTTCTTCAGCTCAGTCTTTTCCATTCTAACTCGCTGCAAAGCCATGCTGAATGGAAGTCTGATTCTGAGTCACGTCTACGCAAAAAGTACGACAGTGTCGCTAGCCAATATCGCTTTGTACTGGCAGATGAAACGCAGCAGCAGTGTCACCTGAATGCGCAGGCCCTAGGGCTTTGGCTTTCCAACTGTAATGAACATCGCGGTCCGCATGGTTTCTCCGAGCAGGTTCAAATTCTCTCCCGGGTCCTCCAAGATGTTTCAGATATGATTGCTGGCAGCCGGGGTGCACAATACTCTCAGGCTGTGAAGACCTTTGAAGAATGGCTTAACCAAGCGGAGCTTATTCGCCATAACCGTGGAACAGGGTGTGTTGATGCCGGTGCCTTTATTGACCCCCTGGCGCGAAGCTGGAAAGAATCGCTGCATACTTTAAATGTGAGACTAGAGCTCTGCGGTCGCGAATTGCAAGTCCTCGATATCCTGGGGTTCGGGCAAGTGGAGCGTCTAGAACAGTCTGCTCTTGCTAGAGTGGCCAGGAATCTAGCTGAATTGATACAGCTTATGACGCAGGAGATTTGTGCTATGGAAACATTGGAGAAAGAAGTGGTGCGTTCGGAAAGAGATTCTGTCAGCCGTCTTGCGACGCAACTAGCAGGCTCTATAAGGGAAACGAGGGCGCCCCGAGTCGGTGCATGGAGAAGCTAGTCTGCGGTTTATATATCTTGCGAATATCCATAGCTAGTTTTCAAATGCCTGTACATATATGCGCGTACTATGGAAATAAAAAGAAAATGAAGATAATATGAAGAGTGTTAATGGATATGAGGGATATGTGATAGTACTTCACCCAAAGTACCTTGCGGCCAACCATAGCTTGCGCGGTACCTAATCTGAGGTAAATTGATGAGTCATCTACGTCATCCCACCATCCATGGGCAACTTGACCTGAGGACTTCCAGATATGGTCTAGATCTTGGAGTATCGGAACCCGCTCAGTTTCCCCTTATACTTTTATTTCTGTCTTCCTCACTCCATTGTCACTCGTGTCTTTCTGTACCATACAGATATCTATTGGAATGGGCTACTTTATACAGGGTGATGTAACCTTGCAAAAGTTAACTGTCTCTCAGCTCTCTTCTTGACGTCATCCACGGCAGCTTCCGTCTTGACAGATAAAAGCCACCCGCAAAGAAACAGTATCCACTTGCTCTGTACCTTTCCAGATGATCGCCGATCGTACCTAGCGAAGAATTTCAACTTTCTCGCCCGTCTAATCCAGTGACCATGAAAGACTCGCTCTATGATCGCCTTTGGCGCCGGGAATGTGGGGAACAGTTGCAGTATGCTGGGCTTCGGGGAATTTACGGATCCAACGAATGGATCAATGATCTCGACATTGTGAATGAACTCGGCGGGCATACTGGATGTGTCAATGCCCTCAGGTATGTCCATAGCACCGACCCAGGCCGAGGTACTTGGTTTATCGACTGGCCAACACTTCCGCCATTTCTGATGCTTGTCATGCTAACGGCCTGCAGTTGGTCGAAGTCAGGGCGTCTTTTGGCGTCAGGCTCTGATGATAGGCACCTCAATATCTACTCCTACCAACCCGACTCCTCCAATTCTCCATTCGCGCTCAATACCACCGTTTTCACCGGCCACAAAAGCAACATCTTCTCCGTCAAGTTTATGCCACACTCGAATGATGGGACTCTGGTTACATGTGCCGGCGACTCGCAGGTTCGCGTCTTCGATATCGAATACTCAACTAGGAGCAGAAATGATGCTGCCACCTCCGCATTTGCGGCCTCCACTCGGAGCCGGCGCTTCAATGAGTTCTTCAGTGGCACACGGTATCTGAGTGACGGTAATACCAACGCCAGACTGTATCGAAGCCACGCCGATAGTGTGAAGCGCATCGTCACCGAATCGTCTCCGTTCCTCTTTCTCACTTGCTCTGAGGATGGTGATGTCCGCCAGTGGGATCTGCGCCTACCATCTAGTGCATACCCTCCGCCACGGGATGGCCAGGGCTTCAGAGCATACCGACAACGGTTGGAACATGATAACCCGAATGTTCCACCCCCTTTAATCTCTTACAGGCCATACAAATTGGACCTCAATACCATTTCCTGTTCGCCAAGTCAGCCACATTATATTGCCTTGGGTGGTGCACACCTCTACTGCTTTTTGCATGACAGACGAATGCTTGGCCAGGACACCTCCGCTGCAAGGGGCAGGGCTACATCAAGCGCTGCTAGCCTCAATGATGATGAGGAGATGAGCAAGGCGACACGATGCGTGCGAAGATTCGCACCAGGCGGCAAGCACCCTGTGAAATATGATGATGGACACATCACTGCTTGTAAAATCAGTGATATGAACCCCAATGAGATGGTTGTTAGCTGGTCTGGGGATCATATCTACAGTTTTGATTTAGTCCGCAGCCCAGATGCCCGAGAGACACAGTCGGGCAATAAATCGACTCTGAAGGGCAAGAATAGACAGGTTCGCCGAAGTTCACGGAGCCGGAAGCGCAAGAAGCCCACAACACCTTCATCGCAGGAAAGTGGTGGCCGACATCAGTCCCATCGTCGCTCAGTAGCGCCAGATACTTTTAGGATCCAATACGAGAATGGCGAAGCAGAGGATGTTCCATTCCCCACATTGTCAGGTAGTGTCCTAGACACCAACCCCGAGCATTTGCTCGAGCAAGCTCGGTATTCTGTACTGAATGATGCCCAGCGGTTGAGCATGCGGATCGCAAAAGGGTTGGTAAAACTTCGAAAGTCGCTGTTCTCAGAAACGACAGTTCGGGAGGCCGCAGGGTCTGAGGACGTGGGACCCGAATCCTACTCGAGATGTTTTTCATCCGCCCTGGAAATTGCGTCTACGTTTCTCCCACAAATGGGTGATGTCATGCGCGAATGGAGCTATCCCATGAACCCATCGCAGGAGACTGTTAATTTCCAGCAATCACTTCGTCGCAATCGCCAATCTTCATGGAGATTTGTCCAAGCTGCTGGCACACTTGCTCATGCGTTGGCAGATCAAACGCAAGTTCCGGAAGAATCAAACTTCCAGATGATCAAGCCTGCACCGGGCGAAGATGACCCCATTGACCCAGCAAGCCAGTTCGGCTATGAATTCCTCCGAGCAATTCTTCTCTGGCTGCAAGGCGGCAGGCAACGTCTTCTAGAGGGATTTCAACGTCGCAACGCCCCTCGGCGATTACATTCCCGATTCCCAATCCCTGATGAATCCGAAGAGGATGCCATCGAAACAATCCTAGTGCCGTATATTATGGAATTGGCGCGTGACACTCCGATCGTGAATGTGGATGCCTCCAGGTTCGAGCATGACAGTACGCGCGTTCTGTTCCAAAGCCAACGGGCTGCTGTGACTGCATTTGGGAATGCTGTCAGATTGCCCTTAGAAGATCTCGGGGACTCAGCTGCTCGGTTCGACAGGCGCCGTGTTTCTAATCCCGTCTCACAGATTCGCTCTCTCGACCGTGCCTCTGCAAAAAGGTTCTGGATCTTGCGAGTAGGCAGAGGAGTCTTGATGCAGGCAGGCAGTGAAGTAAATTACAGATTTGTCAACAATGCTTTCGGCGGACTTCACGCCATGATCGACGAGTCTGAGAGTGACTTGGATGAAGAGAGAAACCAGGCTGATATCGATCCCACTGTGGAGGAAGAACGAATCCGACACATTGAACTCATCAGGGCTGGTGGTTCTGTTTCCGGGCAGAATGGTCCTCGGCCTGGAGGCTCCCAAGGCGATGCAACTTCTTCGGACAATAGTGACATTAATACTGGTGAGGATGGCAGCGATGGCAGCCAGGCAGAGGAGTCAACCGACGATGAAGATCTTGATGGCTGGCCCATGGATTCTTCTTCGGATGAAGATGGTGAGGAGTTTGATTCCGATGACACTATGGCCCAGAGATATGCTATTCGAAGGGCGCGACGTGAAATGGTCGAGCGCCACGCTCCTCGTGTACCTCATATGCGAAGCTATCGCGGCCACTGCAACGTCAGGACCGTCAAGGATGTCAACTATTTCGGACTGGATGACGAGTACGTGGTCAGTGGCTGTGATTCTGGTCATATATTTATCTGGGACCGCAAGACGTCGAAACTGGTAAACATCTTAGAAGGTGACAGTGAGGTTGTCAATGTTGTTCAAGGTAATTTCCTTCACTGGCTAGGAAGACAAAAGTTAACATGGTGATTTAGGCCACCCTTATGAACCAATGATCGCCGCTTCAGGGATCGATAACACTATCAAAATCTTTTCGCCAGACCAAAACGCTCAAGATGATGCCCGTAACGGTGTAAATATCCTCGACCCTGATAATCCATCCAACGAGTTTGGACGAACCATTTCCAGTATCGGCGGCCTCGGGAGCCGAAAGCGAGTTCATGAAAGCTACCGTATCATGAGCCAAAACGATGTTGAGCGACGTGGTGGTATGAACGAGGCACACATCACTGTACATTACCTGCCTCTCGAACTTTACCTAGATCTCTTTTGCTGACTTGTAACGAAGCGGAGTATGCTCGAGCGTCTGGCTGGCAACTTTAGGGGCCGATATGGAATTGGTGATATTGCTATTACCAGTGATAATCCGACCATTGTTATCGATGATAATTGCTCGGTATGTTTGGATTTCTCGCTGATTTGGGGAAACGAGGCTAATCATTCGATAGGTGATGTAATGGATGAACAGGCAGAGCTCTGGATATCTGCATTGCACAGTGTGTCAAAAAGATCATCGTCTCCCGTAACCCCCATACATTTATTGTTATAGCATCGCATTACACTCTCTAATGCAAAAAGGCACTCGTTTACTGGATTCATTCACTCATTCATTCAACGTTGCACCTGCCCTTCCTACACATTTAGGTACCTTCCCTTCCTTCCAAAGCTAAACAAGGCTTCCAACGCATCACTCAACAACTACGGACCCCAGCTTTTTTCTATATTCAAGCATCATTGTGCACATCTTCTGTCGGCCTGCTGAAGCCAAATATTCTACTTCTTTAATATGCCTCATGGCAGGAAATTCTCTATTCGCAACCCAGGAGCAATGCGCGCATTCAATGGAAACTGGGGATGTGGCCCAAGAAGACACCCTCGTGAATGCCCTGGAAGGGGGCTGTTATGGAAGCGGCTCTCCCAGAAAGGTCCCCGCATGCTCGATACCCATCAACGTTATTGACTCGGACCTCCCTCGTCCGACAGAAGATGACCCGTTGTTCGCACGCTGGTCATGGTGGACATATTTCTCGAGGACATGGATAACTTGGACAATCAGCGATGGGGCGATTCGTGCATTGGAAGCCTCTGACAAGCCGAAGCGAGGCGAAATTGCACCGAGACATAGGTCTATGGCTTGATCTCGCAGAGGGGAATACGTGAGATCCTATATTCTAAACGAATGCGACGCGAGATTGACGTATTCATCTCACTGGACCATTACTCTACTCATCCACCAACGTCTCCGCCCGTTTACCTCGTACTCTCTTACCACTTCACAAATCTTGTGAGATCCTATGGTCCAAACGAACTCCGGCATGAGACTGATATAGTACGTAGCGCTCTCTCAGCGCAGCCTCAAATATTTCCGTCAAATGAGATACATCTGTTTCGCACGATCAGAAGTCGCTGCGGTACAGACCGGCATAGAGTATTTTCGCTGCCGGAAGGATCCGACGAAAAGGAATTTGACGAGGAAAAGAAGAGCGCCTTGTAGACCAATGAAAAGCCCAAAGGGAAGCCCGTCCAAATTAGCTTCCCTTTGGCATCCCAGTTTACATAAGAGCCACTTGTTGTACCCAAGCGGCAAAGAGATCTGCCGGAGCGCGGATTCAATGTTAGGAGAGGTGGCGCCTGAGTGCCAAAGATCCACCATATATGCGACGGAGGACAACGGAGCGCACATTCTGTGATATGGCGGATCTAGCCCGTCACGGTTGTGTACTTGTGCAAGAAAAGACTCAGCAATGGATAAACGAAGACCAGCGTTTACGAAATACCTCAAACTACCACGAATGGGTGTCGTGGAAGTGAAACGACGACATACCGTTACTGTCGAGGTGGCGAAAACAGCGACAAAGCTGAAGCGGGACGTTGATTTCTGGCTGAATCCCCTTTTCGGAAACACAAACTGGTCATAACAGCTAAGGCCAGCAGACAGATCGCCAGGGCCAGCACCAAGACCTGGAAACGAGTCAAACAGCGGACACACTGGGATAACTAAGGCTGTCGACAGCATTGTTCTTCAAAGGGCTTACGAGTGGAGCAACCATGGCTGGCAGCAGCCGATCTAAAAAGAGGATATGCTCGGCGCTAGGGGAAAAAGAGTCCAAATTACAAAGAAGTGTAAACAACAGTGGTTAGTCCGGCGAAAATGATCGATCAATTCCTCACAGAAGCGGAGAGGGTCTCCGAACTGGCCAAGATAATGTCAGCTCCCCTTCTCCTCATCTTTTGCCACGGACTCCCAAGTTCTTGTTTGCTTCTTGACAATGGGAATAGACGTAAGGGTCTGAGTGTCACAAGGCTTAAAGGTGTGCTCGAGCCAGGAGTGCGCGTTACGCTTATCACCACGGCGTGTTACTCCGGAGGATGGGCCACGAACCCAGATTTTAACTATACCACCATGGCAGCGGCCGACACAACAGGGGAGCGGAGAACGCCCAACGCCTTGGGAATCCTGCATAGCATCGGCCGGAGTTGCGGCTCCGTTTTCGCCAGCACACTTGTGCCGATGGACGAGGATTCCGTGGTAAACATGTCTAGAGCAACCTACCCGTGTGCTTTCCTTTCGCCATGAAGTCCGCTTCTTCACCTTTGGAGAGGGTGGATTCCAATATGCTTTCACCACAGAACTACCGGGACCTCAATGGCAAGGGGGATAGTATCTGGCTGTGATGTTGGCTGAGGAGCTTGTGAAGACAAAAATATAACTGGCGGTCCTGTATGGTAATGGCACTCCAAATGCCGATACAAGCAGACATGATCTAGTAACTTATGTTTGATATGCCTAGGACATAGGTGATGATGGCATGGTCTGCCCTGGCGTTCAAGAGGACTCGGTAGAAGCAGCTTTGTAAATCTCGAAGCGAGAGGCTACAAGCTAGGCTGGAAGTCATGAATCCCTCGCAAAATATCATAATCTTCTCGCTCTTCTTGTCTGTAGACTTAATTGAGAGTATTTTCATCTTTACTCGAGGTCAATAGTCCAACCTCCACTGAAGAGAACTAGATACATGTATCCACGTGACCGCCCTTATCGTAGAAATTTTTCGCGATAAAGGGAACTTGCCCGCTCGAATATCGATCTACAGAAGGGCAGACTACAAACTGATTCTATAAAAGTCAAAGTTATTTGATATTGTGTCCATGCTCTGGACTCAGCTGCTGAACTCTACAGCCTGCTCTCTCTCTACCGCTCCACATATCCCAACCCGATATCACGGCTTGATATCGATTCTATACAGCGTCTTTGGCTGTCAAAACCCAAAGTGTGTACAAAAATCGTCACATATTTCGAAACAAGAAGAGTAAACAGATCACATCATGTCTGCATCGCAAGTACTCCAAGCTCGCAACGAGACAACCGCCAGGCTCTATGCAGACCCTCACAACCCACACCTCCACCTTGAACGAGGCGTTCAGTATGAAAAGCTGGGCTTTCCTGATCTTGCCTCTGCAGATGCGTACCGCGCGCTTGCACTTCTAGAGTCGGTGGTTGACCCAGATGAGTGCGAGTTCCATGCCAGGCGGAAGATAGACCCTTCCGGGCAGGCTTTCGAGAAAGCGGCGAATGAATCAGATGATGAAGACGAAGACGACCGCACTGTGCCTATCACCCAAGAGGAATATGATGACATCATTGACCAGGTGTATGTCCTTCTAGTACGCAGTCTTGTCCACTGCGGCTGTTACCGCGATGCATTCGAGTTCGGCCTGCGCGGGTTAGCCTTACTCGAAAAGAGATCCGCAACGGCGTCAGTAGCTGCTTTGAACACACAGATGGACCGTGTGAAGCAAGTATACAAATCTCGCACTAGCTCTGAGACCGGAAACGTCGACCTGGACTCAATCGACCCCAGTGTCCTCCCTGCACAGGGCTTCGCCCGCCGTGTCCTTTATCCCTGGAACGAGCACGAGCCTGACCGGCGCTCACCAGAGACCCTGAAGATGCTCAACGAGCGACTAGCAGTAATTGCGCCGAAGTGTGAGGTCCGCGCAGTGGCCTTACCAGTCCTACATGCCTCAGCAGACGACGCCTCGTCCGGCATGGACGTCTCCGTGCAGCTCGGTCTCTTCGCAAAAGAAGATATCGCCCCAGACGAGATCATCCTCCGCGAGTCTTCACTACTCACGGCAACCAACCGTCTCCATGACGATCTCTGCGATGCATGCAACGCACCACTCCCAGAACTGTCCGCGGCCGAACCCCCCGTCGCCTGCGAAGGCGGCTGCGTAGACATCATCTTCTGCAGCCAGGCATGCCACGACACAGCGCAGGAGGTGTACCACAGCGCCATCTGCGGTCTCGAAGACGGCCTTGATTCTATCGGGAAGGATGTCCCGGACCCCAAGGATAAGGCGGATTACCTGTACCTTCTTCTGCTTGGCAGAGCGCTCGCCATGTCGGCCACACAGGACAAGCACCCGCTCGACTTGCCTGAAGTGAAATACATATGGGGTGATTTCCACGATTTCGATATTGAGTCTGTCTCCGTAGAAGCAGAGACAACGTCTACCACGGACGATACCGCCACTCTCCCTTTCTCCTTCCAGCTCAATGTCCTGCAGCCGGAGCGTTTCCTCGATGAAATGGGTCTGGATCCTTACACCGTGCTCTACCGCTACGACACCTGGGTCTTAAACACGCTCTTTGCTAAGTTCCGCGGTACGGCGTCGGGCCGTCTGTCGACTTGGGATGGAGGCCCGGAGCTGTGCGCTGTTCATCCGATGTGGTGCCTTGCGAACCATTCGTGTGATCCTAATGTGACCTGGGAATGGAGTAGCGAGATTAATTTCCGTGCGCGGAGAGATGATGAGACGGCTGTTTGGTCGCGCGGGCTTGAGATGAAGGAGCTCAGGCCTGGGGGTATTGCGAAGGATTCGGAGATCCTGAATCACTATTGCGATATTGGGTTGCCGGTTCAGAAGAGGAGGGAGTGGGCTTCTGGGGCTTTGGGTGGGACTTGTTTGTGTGATAGGTGCGTTTGGGAGGCTGGGGAGGTTGAGTAGGTTGGTGTTTATGGGTTGGTGTATAGATCGCCTTTATAGATCATGATGAGATACCCTTTGACTGCATTAAAAGAATATTGCCAATCAATGGCTCCTAGAAATCAAACATTTATTACATGAGGGATACAAGGTGGTCTATTTGAATATGTTTATTTGAACATCGAAAATATGGAATCCGAAAAGCGTGGGTACACCATGAATAATCGATT
The DNA here is from genome assembly GCA_911456345.1 of Penicillium egyptiacum. NCBI lineage: Eukaryota > Fungi > Ascomycota > Eurotiomycetes > Eurotiales > Aspergillaceae > Penicillium > Penicillium egyptiacum. The sequence goes on from CAJVRC010000843.1 coordinate 858,481, forward strand.
TGCTCCTAACGAATCCCCATAATTTTCCAATCCCTGGCACACCGAATAAAAGAAGCATAGTGTCGTATTTTCGCTCCAAATACGCACCATTTCATTATCAACAGTAACATACGGACCGTGCAGCCAATCCCCAAGAAGTGGGGATCAAAGAATCAGAGGCTCCCGATTTATCTACGCCGAGGTGGTGTCCGCGAATAGCTTCGACCCCGTGATTCTGCGCGACGCCTAGGAGTAGGCGAGCGAGAGACAGAGTCTGTAGCCTCGCGTCGTCGGCGAGAAGGAGGGGAAACAGATTCAGATGGATATCTCTTTGCACCTCTGGACGCTGGCCCACGACGAGGCGGAGGTGTGACAGACCGGGAAACTGATCTGGAATAGCTCCGGTTTCTCCGGCTAGGAGGGCTTTGGCCTCGGCGCGGCGGCGTGACAGACCGAGTAACCGAGCGACGAGATCGATAAGGACTGCGACTTGGGCTCCGCGAGTCGTAGGAGCGGGAACGTGCTCGACTGCGCTTGGCCGGTGTGCGGGAGATGGATCGCGAGATGGATCGGGATCGTCCTGCGGGTGTCCGGGACCGACTGTCTGATATGTCACGACGGCGACGGACTGGGGACCGAGAGCGTGAAGGTGTGTAGCTGCGGCCCCGGGAAGAAGGAGTGATGGAGCGAGAGTAGGAACGGCCGCGGTCCCTGGAAGGAGAGCGAGAGTACGAAGGTGACCGGGAACGGCGGGAGTGAGGGGATCCAGTGCATGTAGAGCACATCGACCGGGATCGATCAGATGGAGTGCGCGAGGGGCTCCGAGAGGCGGCTCGTGCAGGCAAAGCGGGTACCGTAGGACGGGGAAGGTTTTTGAGGTTCTCACGCATGTCCTCTGTCAATACACCCATACCGATACTGGTGAAGTAGTTAACAGAGAACCTAGTGTGGCGTGGGTTCTCCGTTGGGAAGAGACCCTCGAAGCTGGGTCGCAGTATATCATCCCTGAAGCGGGCCTGCAGTCCAGGCAGACCGAGATTCTCCGCAAGGTTTTGGAACAGAATCTTGATGAAGATACGGCTGCTGGATGTGGTCTCCTCTTCGTTGAGATGAACCACGGACAAGACATGCCAACCGATCGCATCGTTGCTGATGAGGTGGCCGAAGAACTGGGCAATGTTGCGCAGTTTGTTTGTTTCGTAACGATGGATGGTATCGTAGTACTTGGCAAAGGCAGCCTCAAACAGGTCTGACCAAAGTCGGTTGATCTTGGCGAATCGCTCTCCGATCAGGCCATAAAATTTGGAGTATGTCCGTTCCTGAGAGCAGCATTCAATGATCATGGATGGAAGTTCATGCTCCAACCCGGCCGGCAGGTTGATCTTCATCAGCTTGTGGCAACATTCTTCGAAATCAATGCTGGACATGATTGTGAGGTAGATTGTTCGTCGAAGGTTGACTAGATCAGTATTACTCTGATCCTTGATATCCATCTGTACTTCTTCCGTATCGGATTCTTCCTCTTCGCTTTCGTCTGACCTTTCCTCATCTTCCTCGTCACTCTCCTCGCCCAGGATCTCGGCCTTCAATTTCCTGTAGGCCTCCTCATGCTCCTCCCACTCTGCATCGTACTTGAAGATGTTGAGAGTATCTTGGGTTTCCAGCTCGTCGTCCAAGCCGGCACGGTGTGTGATCTGATCTTCCTCTTCCACTAGGTCCAACTCCTCCTTGATCGCTGGGTTGTCCTTGTATCGATCCTTGCGCACCTGGAAGAGCACCTCGATCATATATTGCACACGCTTATCAATATCAGCCTCATGTAGAATGTTTCGGAATTGGTCGAATACGGCGAGTGCGATAGGTGCGTTCATCTCCTCCAAATGCTGACCAACTTCTCGAGTGAGGCCCACAGCAATCTCCACGCTGTCGTCCGTTGGCTTGTGCAAAAGGAGCAACAGGATCTGAGCTGCCAACATCTCGTGGGCGACTTGTTGATTGCAGAGGTGCGCGATAAAAGTCGTAGAGGAAATGCAGACCGCCTTGTCGTTTCGCTTGAAGGCCTTGCGGAACTGGATAATCAACCGGGTAAGCAATAAATCGCCAACCTGCGGAAGCTTGGTGTTGACGATAGCCGCCATCGCTGCGTATATTGGAGTGAAGGGTAGACTGGCCGCCTGCGCCTTCATAATCGACCGACAGAATAATCCTCGGCCCCTCACTAGGTTCTCTGCAAAGAGTTCCGGAACAATGAACTTGATGTTGGAAACGTTGACTTTGTTGATAAGACCATTGATCGATTTTTTCAAAGCTTCCCACGCCATGCGCTGGTATTCCTTGCTCGTCTTATCCGTGATTTGCGCCTGTAACGCACGGAGTCGTGCCGGAGGGATGTAAGTGCCACCGGATCGCATGTTCAGCAACTTTTCGTATTCTGCCTTTGCTGAAGCCTGCTTTTGTTCCTCAGTCATCGGCTTGCGCGCCGCTTCGCGCTTTTCATGTTCGCGAACACGTTCAGCGAGTTGTCGTTCTCTGTCGTCGACATCTTCTGCGTGGACTTTAGGAACCCGCGAGCCTTCCCCAAGGGAATCAACAGGAGGCGATCGGCGACGATTCGGAGACGGTGAACGAGACGGAGGTGAGCGTTTTCGAGAGGCTGCGGCTGCCGAGTACGACGCGCCCGGGGGAGGTGTGGGCACGCGTACCGCAGACTGGAGAACATCCAAATCGGACATTCTCAATGAATGAAGATGCCTCCAGGGTAGAGGGAAGGTTTTATGGACACCGGAGCAACGGTGGTTGCGAATCTCAGCCGGACTGAGGTTGCAAGATGATTCAAGGACGCAGCAGGAGAAAGCTCTAGCGCTGCGCACGTGACCAGAGGCCAACGAGGAACAACGGGAGCTCCTGAGATTCCTGGTAGTTCTGTCCAGCCCAGGATTCATCGACGTCCTTCATATTTCTTTTCTTTTTTAAAATACCGCTCTTTATCAGAATGGTAAATTATCTAGTCCCATTCAATGGACATACCCCACTGACTGTGCTTTAGCTGGGCCAACTCGTGGGATCCGTCATGCTTTTGGTCGCGAGTGCGATCTTCCTCTACTACACCGCGTGGACCCTGTTGATGGTATACTAATTGATGATACTGTTTGGTTTTCTATGCTGATGTTTGTTCTACAGCCCTTCGTCGACCCCGGCCACCCTCTCCACGACATCTTCCCGCCCCGTGTTTGGGCTATCCGCATCCCCGTCATCCTCACACTCTTGGGTTCTGCCGTGGTAGGCACATTCATCGGAATTGTCATGATCAACAGCAACAAGAAGAAGGCAGCCAAGGCAAAGGCCGCAGCTAAGAAGAAGACCTAAGCGACCGTGGACACCGTGGACATCACACCAGGAGAGAGGGCAACCCTCTGTGACAGCACTATGTACCATAAACCGTTCCGAAGCTCTGGCTATCAAAACACCGATGTTAATTTAATTTGTTATATTGAGCGGCTACACCTACGAACACTTTCACACTGGATGTGCCTTGGACATGGTCCGGAAAAATAGTGGAGGATAAAGTGGCCAAATGTGTGTCAATATCCATGGATATGGACCATATTACAACGTAGTCCAAAAGAGGCTCCGGTCCAAATGTCATTTGCCATCAAGACTCAGACAAGTCGTCATCTTTTCCCATGCCGCAAATGCCCTGTGACCTCGGCTGGAGCCAACAACCAACGATGACGCCAGCCACTACTCCTCCAACGGCGGGCCAACTTTATTGACAAGGCAAACAAGGACTGGCCAGGAATGGCCAGAAAGCACACGGGTAGACTCGGCTGTCGCCTTCAACCATGCAGTGCTATGTCTAAGCATGCAAGGAGGTAATATTAGCAACAAGTAATGACGCGAGGCGCCTGGGCAGACCGACCTCGGACCGCAAGATATGACTAAGAGGCCTTATCGGTGTTTGCATGGTTTGACAAGTTTCCCCTCATAAGCTGCATTGTCCACGGCCACAAGGTACATTGTAGAGTCGGGATTGGTGAATAGAAAAACAAAGATAGAAGGGGTAAAGACCAAGGATCAGATCATGCTTTCGTTAGGAATGACTCCGTCAGAGGGTTATTCCGTGCTCTGACTCAGGCCCTATTACATCCTATTGCGCCCTAATAGCCCCGTACCTGACTGGTGACCTGGGGTCAGCTCCCCTCCCCCCTCTTCTCTTATCGCGAACCATAACATCATCCTTCTTCCTTCTTGACTCATCTTCGGACTTCAACCTTGGAACTTGTGCATGCAAGTCATTTTGGATTACTATTTTCTGCACCAGTTTGGACTATCTCAAGCTGTTGCTGTGTTGTGCTTATCTATCCAAGCTTCCCCGCGTGTCTAGAGTGAACTCCGCTCTAGATCCGCTATTAGTGGTGTCTGCAGTCGCCACTCCATCATTTTTAAGGATACTGTGAACACAGGTATGTATAGAGTCTTCAACCCGTTGCGATGTTTGGTCATTTGATTAATTCCATGAAAGTCATCCTCTTCTTTAGTAATACCTCCCAAGGCTCCGGTGCCCAGTTAGGATCCCGAACAGAACGATCCTACATATCCGTTCTCAGGCCACAAATAAGGTCTTGAGAGCGGCTTCATTCCGTTGCTTCTCTATCGCCTCTCACTGAGGCATCATCTATTTGAATGCTCCCGGCCGCATCTGACGATCTCATCCGCCAGCACAGCCGTTTGCCCGAAGACGATACCCCCCTCGCCCCGGAGCAGAACCGGACCATACCAGAGAATGAACCAAGTGCGAAAAGCAAAAAGAAGAAGGGAAAGAAGAACAAGGTGGCCAGAGCTGCAACTGAGACCCCACCGGATGATATGTATGTATCCACCGGTGATTGCCTGGTTTCTGATGAATGCGCGCCATTAACGCCAGATTGCATGGATAGCATCCAACCGTCTGCCCCGCCACTAGAGGAGCCTCTCTCCTGCCCGGACCCCGAACACCTTATTGAACATCATGTAAACCCATCTATCACGTCACCTGTTCTGGATGCCCTCGATTCCCTCGATGAGCCAGCAGGTGATGATCTCACTAGCCGCACCGATACGTGGGCGCAATCAGTTCCTTATGGAAAGAGCCCTCCCACCGACCTCATGGATGGGGATATACCAAGTGCATCGCTGCCTAGTGCATCGCCCTTGAACTTTCCAACGATTCAAGAAAGGGGTGACTTCGGCCATCCTTCCTCGGCATCCCCTCAGACTCGAACTTTACCATCTAGCTACGGTAATGGCTACCGAAGCAGTCTGAACTCAAGACAACAGTCTGTGGACAGGAGAAAGAGTCACTCTTACGGCAGCCCAATGAGCAACCAGGCGCCTCCCCCTCATCTTCCTCAAGCACATTTCTTCGGAGCACCAGAGATCGATATCCTTCCAACTCAGAATCGATCGTCCACCGATGGAAATTATTCATTCTGTGGCTTCGATACGCTACCTACCTTGTCATCCAAAGGCTCGCGGACAGGAATGAACGTTTTGCTGGTTGGAACAGATGGCGCCGTGGAGATCCTTGCCATCGAAGATCGCCGAACCCGGCTCGTGGGGCAGATCACTGGGTTAAATGGTCGTGTAATCGAGGCCAAACTCTTATCTGGCCACCCACCTAGCGACCCTTTTGCATCGTCCCGGCCTCATGTGGCTGTCGTTGTTCATGGGCCGTTGCCACCGTACGAGGAGGAAGGTCGAGTCTCGTCTGCAACATCAGACGCAAATGAAATTCCTCCTTCGACGATTCGCGGTCACTCTAGCGATAAGCGCTCAGCCCGAGAAGACATCCAGTTCTACCAAACACGAGTTGAAGTTTACTCTTTCCGGACCGGCGAACATGTCTCCACACTGTTTTCAAGCAAGCCTGTGCCATGTCTGGAAAGTCTTCCCGGCCTCGCGTCCTTCGCTCCCCCGCCTTTCGGAAAATTGAAGCTCTTCACAACCGGTGCCTACGTTATCTTAGCATCCGGGGTCAGCGGGGAAGTTTATGTTTATAGACATGTCCTATCCCTGGAAACAACTGCATACCAGTGTCTGGGTAAGACATGGACTGGGGTTCAGTCCAAAGAAACCCGGCGTTACTCGACATCTTCGAGTTCTACTACTGATCCAGAGGGGACTCGCACCGACTCTCCCCATGGTTATTCTGCCCTGGAAAGACCCATCTTAGCGGTACAAGGAAGATGGCTTGCATTCGCTCCCCCATCTTCGGCCTACAAAGGATCGATCCAGGGCACCGTTCCTTCCAGTTTGATTCTCGGCAAGGTTCCGGGCATTGAAACTCGCAGTCCTCCTGCTGTCCCCTCGGTGTCTTGTGCGACGGACGTAGGAGAAGGGGAAAGTTTCTTCGACAAAATGGCAAGAGGCGTCGCCCAAGAACTCGTCAGAGGTGCTCGCTGGATGGGTGATCAGGGAATGCAGGCCTGGAACAATTATTGGCACACCCAGCAAGCAGCCGGCACCTCTCCACGCCGACCACCTCAGGGACCGGACCCTCAAACACAGGGATATGGGTTATTCCCTCCAACGCATGCTCAGGATACACAAACATCAGCCACAGAACCTGACACCGTATCCATCATCGACCTAAGGCGATTCGAAGACGGCACAGATATACGAAATGTGTTTATCCACCCAGTTTCAACGTTCCAGGTTCCTAATGGTTGCAGCTTCTTGTCTCTTTCTCCAAACGGCTTGATGTTGTTCACAGCGAGCAAGAAGGGCGATGTGCAATACGTGTGGGATCTCATGCAGCTCAAACACTGCCGGTCCATGGCTTTTATGGCTGATGACCAGACGGGACAGAACCCCAATGTGCGCCAGGTTGCTAGATACGCGCGGTTGACTACATCTAGTATCGTTGATGTCATTTGGACGGCGCCGGTGGGTGATAGATTGGCTGTAATTACACGTAAAGGCACCGTCCACGTTTTCGATCTCCCTCGAAGCGCATTCCAATGGCCCCCATTCCGCCGTGCAAAGCCTACTGCAAATAAGTCGCCGGCTACCGACCCCATGGCAGATGAGGTAACTGGTCAAGCTGCCGGTGGCAACCCGTTGTCAGCGGCCATGAAGTTGGTTGGCGGTAAAACGCAGCCATTCTTCTCTGCTGTCCGTGGTCGTGTCCCGTCCACCGGTGCTGCGTTTCCCAATATGAGTGGGTTTGCTTTACCTTCTGCTGCTAGTGTAAAGAGGGGAAAGGTTGTCGCTGCAGGCCTGAGCAAGTCAATGGGCGCTGCAACGGGTACTGTCAATACTCTACGCCATGTGGGGGAGAACCGTCTACACTTGCCGGGTTTAGCTCGAGACCCTGCCCCTTCTCGGGTGACGTGGATTTGCAACAAGGGTCTCATATTCCTGGGTGTTGTGGAGGGCGGGCACTTCAAGATGTACCGCCTCAAGCGTGCTATTGTACCCGGCCACAAGAACCGACAGCCTCACTCTGTTGTCGGCGGTAAGGAGTCCCAGGTGAAATTACCTGACAATCTCCAGGGTCCTTGTGGACCGGCTCCTTTGTCTGCTTTTGATCCAGAACTAACAGTTCACGCCTCTCTTGTTCTTCCTTCACTCAGCTCTCAGCCATCTAGTGCTGCAAGATCGCTTTGTCAGCCTCTCTCGCAGGCTGAGATCGAGACAAATACCCCATACCAGCCGTTCCACACAGACCAGCGGGTTGGCTTGAGCGTCTTCTCCTCTGGCAGCGATGCAAGTGAGCCGAGTGGACAATGGATCTTTGGCAGTGATATTCCGCTGACCAAAGTGCACTTGCGGTCATTCAACAGCTCCAGCGATGAGCACGGCGATGACGAGGATGAGAACGCCGCAATCCATGGACATTCCCTTGGGGCTGGCGGAGATATAGAAAACCTCATCACTCTTGGAAACAGCACCGGCAATGTGGAGGAAGTTGTTATCACCACCCGCCGCAAGAAGAGACACTCCGCTCCGCTGAAAGCTGACGACGGTTTCTTTGAGGATGATTGCGAGGTGCTTGACTTTGCTCGGGACCGCGTCTAATCGACTCAATATTCCCTCTTTTTTTTTTTTGTCCTATTTTCTTTTTCCTCTACACTCTTCTCATTGACTTAGAAGTTGTGCTCGCGCGGCGTCGCTGATCGCACTTGGAGTCC
>CAJVRC010000843.1:866683-948253 GCA_911456345.1 Penicillium egyptiacum
TTTCTGTTTCCTCCCTTTTTCTCGATTTTACCTTGCTTTTCCTTTCGACGTTACTAAACACTTGCATAAACCCATACTATCTTTCTCTCGAGGTGGGTTGTTTTCGGCTTCCTGATTTCTTTGCTCTCGGAATGACATTACCCGTTTGATATCGTTCACAAACACACAAATACCCAAATACCCAGATCCAGCCCCGAATGCACTTGGATTTTTATGTTCTGATAGATGGGAGGCTCGGCAATGATTTATAGCCAGGTTTGTCTCTTTTTTTAAGGCAGCGGGAGTGGTATGCACCCTTTCAACAAGCCCTAAGCTAGAATGGAATACAGTCACCAATAAACAGATAGCTGCAAAGCACCAAAAAAATCATATTTTATTCCATGTATCCATATCATGGGTGGTGTAAGGAGAGAGATAGGCAGGGTTCCGAGGTTGGGTACAAGTACACATTCCATCATTACATCACACGATCCTGCATACAATGGCAGGAACCAACTTTTACTATAAATAGCGGCTCTTGATCGACTGTCTGCGAAGGTGGTAGTATTGTTTTAACTAACAGTGAAGGAGGTGAGATCAGCTTAACAGTTCATACTGATCTCGAACGACCTACGTACCAGAATTCCTATGCCATTTCTTCGCCTTCCCTTTCCGTTTTAGTGTTCAAACCCCCCCCCCCTCGGCCGCTTTTTGACCACTGAGTAGAATTGAGCACGCCCCTGCGCGCCCTGATCTGATCAGTGAGCGTTACATAAGATCCCTAACCCTCAGCTGAGCAGTCTGATCCACTCACTGACCCTGATCTAAGCGGTCTGATTTGCTCACTGACCGCAACCTGAGTGATGGGTGAGCGACCTGAGTAGCAGCCTTAATAAAATGCAACACGCTAGTCCAATTCACGTGCTATCCTCAATCTCTAGATTGCCCCACAGTTCCCATCAAAAAAGCACAGGCATCATCAATTTGACCATTCGTCCTGATACACTTGATAAACTTGCCGCAGTTAATTGCGTCACGGTGGTGCCTGGTACCTGACCAGCCAATCAGTATTCCATTTTTCGCTTTATGCTCCTGGGGATAGTTTCCCTATTGGCCCCTCCTAATGGAGCTTTGGAGTAGTATCAAGGCTATGGCATAGAAGTGTTTACGCGGAGACCGAGAATCTTGCTTTGGGCAAACGTTGACTCGCTTTCTACCCCTGGGAACGCTTCTCCTCCTTGTGAGGGTCTCAACGTATGCGTAGAGGTGGATAGCGCCTCGAGTTGAAAGATCAATATTAAGAACAGCTATAGTCGAGTCTAGATACAAGACGTAGCGCGAGGAAGCAAAAGCAAGGAGTTTCAGGGGCTCCTTCGACTCTTGGCAAAACGGGAAACCCAGATCCTTTCTTATTTCTCGGAGGCTGAGCATGGCGCTGATACAGAGGCGCAGAGTGGGACTTGGGGACTTGTAGTCGCAATGTCATTTCATTTGCACAACCCATTCTGACTTTGGTGTTGTATTGTAGACAGGCCCCTGCGCCTGTGCTAGAGCCGCAACAGCAAGGAAACATTGCCTCAATGACACAACTGGTGTCGCCAGGAGATCGCCCAGGTCCGTCTTGGCATAGGAGGTAGATGCCTGAATGACTGGAGAGCAATCGACGACCCATCTGCCTTCAATGAACTCCTGTCGAAGGAATATCGTCTCACAGTAGTTGCTCATGAAGCCATACATGCAATTCAGATCCTTCATGTATTTGATCGGCTGGGCAAGCAAATGGCGAAGCATAGTTTCCTCCTCATACGCCTCGCTCATCTCGTGTTCGTACACCCAAGGGACCTTTAGCTCCCCAACAACCTTCAGCTGAGTATTCTTGGTCATCAGAATGCTATCAAGGGTGTTGGCATACGGGTCTCCAAGGCACTTGAAATCCGCAAACTCTAGATCGATTGACTGGGCCTTTAGGATCTTTCCAACCATAGATCCCACTGAATGATTGAAAACACACTGAAGGCCTGTCTCATCACCAATGAGGTGTGATTCAGCCTCAGGGTCGCCTAATCCATGGGTGTACTTGATGACCTTGTTGCTCCATCTCTGGCCTTGGACATATGTCTCGACAAAACGGAGAAAATTGGACCAAGGATGGAGCTCGCCCACAAACTCGATATCGTGGAGGGCGTTGGACTTGGTGTGGTTTGGGCCGAGGGGAGCGGAGGAAGGGCTTGAGAAGCCACCTCCCTCACGCGGGCTTGCTCTGCCGGCATATTGTCTGAGTCTGTAGACAGAATGGAGAGTCAGTTCAACACATCAAGAATTAAGCTCAAGGATCCTGGAGTGTAAGTTACAGATGTGAGAAGCGTGGAAATCGGTTTAAAACCCTGGTTGATGAAGTCGACAGCGATGGTGGGGAAACAAACAGAAGGCGCGTTGAGCAGGTGATGTGTTTTGCGAGTTTCTTGTCATTATTTTTCATCAATTTTCAGTCAACAGTTGCTACAGTCGCCGCAGTATCCCGTTAAGATGTATTCTAGTCTCCTACAACAAATGTGGCAACGAGGTATCTGCATCGCCTTCGCTATGAATCGTTCAATGACTATGTGCAATTCGAGTGGTTGACCATGAGAATGGTTTATTACATTGGCGAAGGGGCGTTGGAAAAGGAAGGTAGAACTGAGAAACAAGACAAGTGCACTCGAAGATGGAAGAGAACGGAGGCATGCCCTTGTTCCTGATTCCCACAACAAGCATCTTCTTCTGCTGGTGAAATTGACTCTTGTAGACCCTCATAGTTCTGGCTCTGTGGCATTGCGGCTTGTCTGATCGCCATTAGCGCAGTATCTACAGCACGGTATCTACGGTCATTGTCATGTTCAGTCGTTGTCAGGAGACTAAGTCTCCACACCATGTCTATCTTCGTAGATCATTCCCTTGGCACATGTAATCAGGCACTTTCAATTGGTTCCATCCTGCAGCTCAGTGCGCCAAGGGATCCACAAGCCGCCCTTCATCCCGTACCCCGTTGTACAACTACATACATAGAACATAGATGTAGTCAAAGCTCGGCAGCGACGCTGATTCGATCTCTGTAGCGCAAAGTATTGGGGATTCAAGATTCGACCTCATCCGCCGAACCTTGGGAGGGCTGCGTCTTGATTACTATTTCACCTCAATTGACTTGATTCCTCTGCATTGTTGAATAACCCGGTCCCACAGCTTCGGTTGTTCAAGGAACCTATGAGCCAGCATCATGTAGCCGAGCTGCACCGGAGCTTCAATTCGCCGTTTTGCATCCGAAGCGCTGACTGACACCTTTACAGACCACTCAGCCTTTCCGCCGCAATGCTGACCCGGCTAAAGCGCAGCTCTCGAAGCCAAAGAGCTATCCTTGACCGTCGATTCAGCACGACGCTACCAGCGCGTTGCCCACAGCGGGCTCTCCCAGAAGGAACCAGTACTCGCATTCTGCCTCTGGCGTTGATATTATCATACAACCTCGTCATCACCCGCTACGAAAGCTTGCGCCAGGCACTGTCCTCGATGCCCAATTTATGATCTTCACACTTGTTCATTTCGATACATATTTTGACTTTCGGATCCTCTGTTATTATGATGATTGTAATTCTTCCATTACGAATTTGAAGATTCATGCGAATAATAGAAGGACTCTCGACGGATATTTCCTTCCAGGGGTCCATTTGAGCGTGAGTTCGCTGTTCACCAAGTCCACCCTGTGGTATCCTCGGCCCAGTCCGTCGTCTTCGGAGATGGCTTGGCCAAACGAAACAGAACGTAGTACTTGTCATGCAACTCTTCGTTTGTATCAGTACGGCCTGCGCGTGAAAAACCTGAGAAATGCCTAATTGTTGTCAGCTTATTGTGTCAACAACGGATACAGCGTACATATTCCCGGTGGCCTTGTCATAGATGATCTTCGACATGGTTGACATACGCGGTAGGTAACCATACTTCTTCAGCTTTCTGATTCTCATGTCAATCGAGAGCACGCCATGCAAAGAGTTCTGTAAACTCACGGAAAGGCTTCACGAAATTTATCGCGGATCGCTTGGCGTGACTCAAGATCTAGCTCCCAGAATTCTTCTGCGCTCAGAGGCTCCCCGGGGACTTTATCCCAGACCACATAAGTGATATAACCTCCCGGAACGATACTATCTTCGCCTTGCTTTCCCTCCTGGTAAGCAAGGAGGTCAGGGACAACATCGCATTCCAATTTCTTGAGCGCTTTCAAGGTCGTCAACTCAACGTGTGGCTGTGGCTTACCAGCCTGCTTTCGTCCAATCTCAAGGCTCTGATATTGAGTGCCAATGACAGGAATTTGAAGATAAATCCGCATAAAAGCCTTCTTGCTAGGATTTTCCTTGCAATGGCAGAGAAACTTAGCAGCTGCGAACGGGAGTCCAAGGCCATCGGTAACGTCCTGCTGCGTCATCAATTGAGATCGTTCAGAGAGCTTCTTATCGATCACCCAGGTTTGGCGGGGCAGGTGGAGAGGCGGCTCGGATGGTGGATCGAGAGTGACGTCCGTGCCTTCGAGGCCGCAAAGGAACTCGGCAGTTTCGGGATTGTCCATGCTGGCTTGATGAGTTTTGCGACGATGGATGAAGACGTATTGGCGAATGAAAGCCTAGTAAAGCTGGTGTTTGGATTGGGAGTGAAGAAGGCGAGAGTTGTCGATGGGAAAAGTGATCAGAGCAAAACAGAAATGCAAATCGTAGACCTCATAGAGAGGTAAGAGATATCCACTAAGCCAAATTGGGAAAGCTTTATGCCCTGTTTTCCTTGTATCAAAATCAATGTTGGAGTCCAAGGATTGGCTAACCCGAATGAGGTTTAGTACCGGATCAGTGATTTTTCTCTCTGTGGTTTCTGTGTTATGTCATTATTCCCTACAGATTGCCTGCTTAAGGGATAGATAGAATACCAGACTTCCATATACCTCCTGGTTGGCTGCTACGCTTAACCCACCTTCTACGGCGCATTACTACTTTGGTTTATTGACCTTCGAAGGGTTATAGACCAATACAAATTCCTGCCAAATGAGATCTTTAATTGGGACGAAACCGGCTACCAAATTGGCTAGGGAAAGCGCTAAAAGGTTATTGCTCCTACCGGTGCATATGCAAATCCTACCGGCGGTCAAAATGAGCCAATCACCAGTATTAAATATATCGCCGCCTATGGTTGGGGTATACTACTATAATCATATGGTAGTGGTATAAAAATATCACTATCCTAGACTTTCGAATTAAACCCACACCAAATGGTTGGATCGATAACGAAACTGTATTTTAATGGCTTTGTTTATTTCATAAAGCTTCAATTTCTCGGGTCAAAAAAGGTAGGCCAAGGCTTCTTCTTATAGATAATCATAGTTCTCATTCTACTATTGAATTTTTGTAAGGAGAAATTCATCATTCCTTTTTACTTTTTACCCCATACAACGCACCTCTGCTAACCGCTACACGGTCAAGCTTTTTAATGCTTAAGACATTATTTTCGTACGGCGAATAATGATGTTATGTATGGTATGGGGTGGAAGTGTCACCAAAAAGCGGGATTTTTTCAGGATGATCCGGGATGTTCGAGACCAAGCCTTTACCTAAAGAACAATCCGATCCGCGTTTAAATCTAGGGTAATTATCCTTTTGATCCAGAGGTTGTCCTTAGTCCTTCACGTTAAAAAAATTGGAATCTGAGGGTGAAATAATCCGCATTTTCACCCCATCCCCCCCCCCCCCTGAGATCCTAAGCTCAGTCACCAATTCGCCCCCAGATACTATTAATCAGATTAAGCTTAAGCTTATTAAGGATCTGGAGCAGGCTGAAAACCAATCTCAGAGGGTAAAAAGGCATATCTATCCAACGAAGAATGGATGCAAATACGCTTTTATCCCAGCAGCTCAATTTGGTGAAGGTATCTTTAAAGAAGTCTCAATTCCACAAACAAGCCAGGGATCAGCCAAGAAATGGCAAATCGATCATAGGATCAAAGCGCGATGTGCTAGGCCCTACTAGTGCAAATAGGAAGATCGTACAAAGGGATCAGGCCGATTCTAGGAAGCATCAGCGGAAACAGGCTCGGCTTGCCAAGGCATTAGAAGTTGAAGAACAGGCTTAAAGGCTGAGAGATTTAACTGAAGCTGAGTATGAAGCTTCAATGGAAGCAAGAGATAGTGGAGGTGCAAATTCGTATACAGATAGTCGTGGTGGTTATTTGTAAATAGTGGTTTAATGCATTAATTTTTGAAGAATTTGTTATCCGGTGCAGCCAATAATCTTAGTGCTCAGTGAGCGCTCATTGGGCATCTCTGATATGTCACCTATTGGAGCTGAGCAGGTCACTGACCCTGAGGCCGGACTGAAATGTACTCAGTGAACCTGACTCTGAGCGCCGTCATAAAAGCGGCGGCAGCTAAGAAGGGAAAGCCCCACCCGGCAGAGGAAATATGGTATGTAGAGTGACAAAGGTATCCAAAGTTCAAGCATTTCTCCTCAAGGTCTGTCTCTTTTTCACCCCCCAGCCGCAGTCAAAGCCTAACATGATCTTATCATGCAGAGTATCTGATTCAGCAAAGAAAACCGACAATTTGGTCGATATCGGTGGAAAATATTTCATATCTGATGGGAGCTAGCTACAGGCCGTTTCCTGCATATGCCTAGGCTCTAAGTTCGTAAAGTATCTCAAGACCTAAATGAAAAGATGTACGTGGCTCTCTCTCTTGTAGCAGGCAAAGCATGAATTTGCAGGGGGCCTGTGGCTGACTGACCTTAGTAGCGTAAAATCCACTGAGATCTGAGAGAGAACAGATCCTGGCTTGATTCGCTCTTTTGTCATTTACTGTACCCAGATGCAAACATTAATTCGGTGTCTGTGCTTCCCTTGATTGAGTTATTGCAATGATGGTCCGTCCCACACAAGTGAGGTTGATCCATGATGCCCGTTCTTGTCAAGCAATTGCCAGACACCGACATAGACTAATGGCTGTGAGATGCTGAGTCTTCTTTGAGGCTTGATCTAGACTGATGCTTATTTAGATGAGATTTATACGGCACAATAGTAATACATCGGAAACTCAGAAGACTCTAGGTGGAGTGTCACACCTGAAAAAAATGAGATTGAAGATACTACGAATACGCATGAAAATGAACTCCACCCCTCCTATCACTATTGAGAACAGGTGTCTAATATGACTAAATATTATCGGCCATGCCACGGTAATCGAGAGCCTCACCTGCCAGCCTTCAGTCTGTACCATTCCACCCTGACTTATAGGCATCCTCTTTTCGGGCCATGCTTCTTCCTGTCGTAGGACTGAAAGGCTTCAGCCAAAAGTCGAAATATTCGGGAAAACAGGAAGAGCTCATCTATTGGAGCGAAGAAGCGGCATGCTGGGTTTTTAACCTATTCAGACTTGAACAGGACAACCAAAGGCCGCATTCTACCCGCTGCCCCTCGGCGAGCTTCATACTGCAGAGCCGGTTAATGATTTTACGGACTGTCCAGATACCCACTAATTATTTTATTATATTGTCTATGTTTCCAGGTCGATGCTGTTATACTACACATGACAGGTTCAGTAATTGTTGTGACTTGAGGCTCGTGCAGACCAGGACCCAAGCCGCATCATCGAAATTAATATAGAGAGTGTAGTAGGGAAGCGGTGGTAAAGTAGAGTGTCTAATATAGAGTTAGAAGCCTAGGAAGGTGCTTGGTCTAATAATAAGGGAAATCTTCCCCTTCCTAACACCTAACCGCGGGCTGTAGGGAGGATTCGGAAGCGCCTAAGGCGTGTACATGACTATTTTATAGAATATTAGAATATTGGAGTGGCTATTATTACCACGGATCTAAATCCTTACCTTAATCTGTGTACTCACCTGATTTTCTAGCCACGGTTGAAATCTTTACTATATTCAATCATTCGTGTCACTAACCCGCCAGCCATGGCTCCACCGTGGGAAACAAACTTTGATTGTCATGCCCATATTGCTTATTCGATTTAAGATTATAAGGTGTACGAATCAAAATGACGTTATAGACGATACAATGAAGTCTCGTGCGAAATTGAGAATGGGAAGAAGTCTGAGGCTCACATCCCAAAATTAAGAAACTATACCTTCATTTCCATTAGCGGGATAGATCAGTGTTCACACTATATCGACTGGTGCAACTGAAGGTGCCCGTGGGGACGAATAAAGCACCGGAAGGGACAGTTATCAGCAGGTTGTGCCAAGAGGTTCGGACTGGTGGATATAAGAATTAACAAACGTGCTGGACGCTCTTACAACGTATCAAATCAGCATTGTTGCAACGTCATCCGCTAGAAGTCTATCTACCTTTCACTCATCAGTTCACGGTGTGTGACTCTATGGAGTGCCTGTCGTGGTCAGGCAAGCCACCAGTCCGTTTAGCTCGTTTGCAGTAAACTCGTTCTAGAATCCCTGTGGACCATACAAGAATGATACAGAAGCTGGTCTTACGCATTATAATTACCCATCTCGTTGGATACTGCCCAGGTCATTGGCCAGGGGTGTAGTAACTGTAATAGGTTAGCATGCTTTGAAAGACGGGTCGAGAAAGAATCTATGAGAGCAAATTTGTGAAACTGGTTTCGATCCATCCTGTACGTTAACTAACTAGTTGGTATTCAATAGTTTTGGGTTTGGAGCTTCTCTCCTTCCCCCTCTTCGTCTCTCCTGATAGCACCAATACAGACCATATTGTTGCTATCTTTCATCCTCATGAAGTGAGAGAGAGCCGAATTAGGTTACGATGATCGAATGAGGGGCAGCATTCAGCCTCACCATCAGGTGACTGGAATTTACGCGCTATAGAATAAACAGCAAGGCGTTTCGTCGATGGGGGCCAAAACAGACAACTTCATTTCCTCCCACAAATCTGACCACCTTTTTCAAACTCAAGTCACTCTAATAAACATAAAGATTTTGTCACTTAAATACCACCATTTCATCTCAGGATTCCACAATGTCAAGCACGAAGGACTACAGTGTGGGCTGGATTTCGGCCATCAAGCCTGAATATGTTGCCGCAGAAGTATTTCTTGATGAAACGCACGATCGCCCTACCGATATATCGCCTGATGACACCAACGATTATACTTACGGTAGGATTGGGAAGCATAATGTGGTTATCTC
The DNA here is from genome assembly GCA_911456345.1 of Penicillium egyptiacum. NCBI lineage: Eukaryota > Fungi > Ascomycota > Eurotiomycetes > Eurotiales > Aspergillaceae > Penicillium > Penicillium egyptiacum. Next base: position 875,843 of record CAJVRC010000843.1, read on the forward strand.
CGCTCTTCCTAAGGGAGAATACGGCATATCTTCAGCGACTGGTGTGGCTAAGGATATGATCCGTAGCTTCACCAATATTCGGATTGCCCTTATGGTTGGCATCGGCGGTGGCGCACCAAGCTTAGAGCACGACATTCGGCTTGGCGATATAGTCGTTGGGGTTCCTGGCAATGGTGAAGGTGGCGTGCTACAGTATGACTTCGGCAAGACAATCCAAGGCGAGAGCTTCAAACCAACTGGTTTTCTCAGCCCGCCGCCTAGATCCCTACTTGGCGCGGCACAAGGACTCGACAAACAGTACACAATCAAGGGTCATAAGATTGAAGAGGCGGTCAATGAAGTCCTTAACAACTATCCGCGGTTGAGAAGAGAATTCGGACGTCCGGAGCTAGCGACAGATCGACTATATAAGAGTGATATTGTCCATCCGTCTGGGAGCAAGACACCTTGCCCTACTACTTGCGGCGACGATAAATCCTCGTTAGTTATCAGAGACGAGCGTACCGAATATGACGATAACCCCAAGATTCACTACGGTCTGATCGCATCCGCCAACCAACTTATGAAGGATGCCAAGATTAGGGACCGATTTGTCGAACAAAACAATGTCCTATGCTTTGAGATGGAAGCAGCTGGATTGGTCAATTACTTCCCTTGTCTTGTGATACGTGGTATCTGCGACTACTCCGATTCACACAAAAGCAAAGAGTGGCAGGGCTATGCGGCGATGGTTGCTGCGGCCTATGCTAAGGACCTACTGAATCGGCTTGCCCCGGCTCAGGTCGCGCAGGAAACAAAGGTCACTCGAGCGCTGATGGCTGGCGATACCCATCACAATACGAATATCGTATTTGGGAGTTACAACTCAGGCTTTCAAGTAGGTCAGAACAACGGTACAATCACGCAGGGAGCAGCCCCTTCGGGTTGGTGACGAGGGTCCTCCTTGAGGGAGCTAGTATTTCCGTTCAATTCATGTTGCTTTCAGGAATCTCTTTTCTCAAATTTTAGAAAGGATAGCAATTGTATATCTCATTTTCGCTACAAAAATGGGCAGCTAAGACAGCTGAACTAGTACTAGACCTCGACAAACAGGGACGCATGGGTACCAAGATCTGTGCATAACCAACCTATGAAACCCCATGAGAATCATTGGACAGCCAGTACTTCTCTTGAACATACAAATAATCACGCTGACAGATGGAAAATGTGGATGATCTTTCCTTTGGTGGGCCTCCCAGGGGGTGGCTATATCAATTCCATTTCTAAATTCATCTGGATAGTATCACTGGCTTGCTTTAACTCCGAAATTTCATTTTAAGCTATGGAAGGCCCAAAACTAATTAAAAGTTTCTCCCCATCAGCTGATATTCCTCTCTCTGGACTTAACAGAGTGAGCAGCGCCCCTCTGTACACTTCTCTCCGTCGACCGTGAGATACTGATCTCGAATCTGTTTTCAGTGAACTGATCGGCCTTGTTGCGACATGCCCTTTTTGAAATTAGACAGAATCTGAAAGGATGAGTTAGAAACAGAGAAAGCTATCTTAATATCAAGCAACCATTTCACATAGGAGATGTGGCCAGGATCATCACGAATGTCGCCGTCCAAGTGACAGACTGCTTTGGCTTCTTTGCACCATCCGCCGTATATTGCCCCCACTTATCTCAGCCTAGATGAACGCGAAAGTTTGCTTAGCCGAACGAGCCAATTGAAACAATAGCATGGGACCCTATGTCCCTATACACGCAATCCGACGAGCATACGTCGTCCTTGGTACGTGGCAGTTAAAAGAGCTAGCCGTCAAGACATGTTATACATCCTTTAGCCGTTAGGGATCGATACCTCGCTATAACTGGTTTATCCAGTTATTTAAGAGATACACTTCCCTCTACTACCCTTAATGGCGCCCTTCTCCTATCGGCACGTATTTCGATGCCCTTCTCACCTTCTACGCTATACCGAAACCACCACACCCATCCGGCTCGTTAACCCAGTCCAGACTGAAGGAAGTCTATGATACCTTTGATCTAAGGCGGACAATGCCCTGACGTCTGACATCTCTAACGGAAGGATAAGATGGTGCCGGAAATCTTCGCCTGGTTCTCTCGGAGCCCCGAAAAAGGCATGAGCATTGACCTGGATACTCGGAAGTGGATGCTAGTGCAGGGAGCACAACCACAGATGTTAGTGATGTCTAGTTGAAACCCGTCAGCAAGACACGCATCTTTCCGGCAGCACCACCATCTACAGACTATCATCTTTGCTAGCTAGGCCTTGATGGCCCTCTCTGTCCATGACACATCTCCGAGTTCTCATGGCGGTAGTATCGGTCCCGTTGACGACCGGCCTATCACATTGGCCGACCCGGAACTCCAGAATCACTATCATTGTTCTATCCCGATTCGAACGAGAAATTCCTCTTACAGCTTTTCCAGGGTATCGCTGGATTTGATTCTCAAACATGGAAGGCTCTCTAAGGAAGGTGCGGCCTTACTGGGTCAGCGTACCGTCCCTATTCTAAACCCGCGAGACACCTTGGTCTGGATCTGCTGAGACCTCGACCTCCCATTGTTCTTTTCTTCACCTCTTCGTGCTTCACAACTGCTTTGCCTCGTATCATCTCATCATCTCACAATCAATTGAAATGGCTTACAACCATGCCGTCGACGTGGGATGAGTTCTGGAAACACGGGCCAACGGCTCTCTCCGCGACCCTCGGCCCCATTACAGGGGGAATGGATCAAAAAGATCTTTCACTGCCCCCTTTCCACAAACAAATTTGACGATTGAATGAGCGGCTGAAAAATCAGACCGAGCTGCTCGAACCAGTTGCCGAACAGACCAAACTGACATGGAAGCTTCATCTGAGGAAGATTAAGCAGGGGGTTTTAGCGAGATCAATTTCATTCAGTTACCATGTGTGGTTAGGCTTTTCTATTCTGGACCAGTGGAATTCTTGACCATTGTCAAGCATTCTAGACCGCAGGATCCTGGCGGGGGTTTTTCGTTCCAGACGGGACAGGACATACCAGCAGACCTTCTTCTGGTTCTGGTTCTGCACTTGGAGATCTGTAGTTCTCTATCTAGTCCTGGCTGGGAATGGGCAAGTGGCTCTGGCTTGCCGGCATGCAGCCCTTGCTGGTATCAAGCGACATGCCAAAAGACCCGAGGCCGCACGGCAGGTACACCAAGACTGGGTCAGGTCCAAGATCGGATGCCAGATAAGCTACGAATGACGGCGGATCTGAGGAAATCTTTGAAGGACGAATTTGGCGTTGACACTAGCAGGGAAGGCCTCAAGGCTATGGCAAAAAGAAATTCGCTGGTGGCGGAGCCGTAAACTTCGAATTTTGTTTGGTGGCCTGAGGGATCGTGATCGTAGCAGTAGATAGCCCTCTCGAGGTCTCTCTCCCTCTTTTCTCTTCTCTGTCCATCCAATCTCCAAAGGGATCAACGTACACATGGTTTCTCCATCCAAATGTCCATTGTGTCGCGATCCCTAGACATATCCAAACAGCTTACAAAATTCATCACTCATCACTATCTTCAATAATTGGTCTGTTCTGTTTCCAATCCTTAGCTCTAGACCCACTACTAAACAAAAGGCTAGCATCCATCAGTTCAAAATCCGAGCCATCGTCACCAAGGTCATCATCCATGAAGGCAAAGGGATCATCCTTCTGCTCGCGTTCACGATCTGCAGATAATAAAGAAATAACCTCCCCGCCAGCGGGGTTTGCAGTGGCATTGGTGGAAGCTCGTCGAGTAGTACTTTTGGATGGTGTTTTCAAGGGCTTTGAGTTGCGCCGATCCTTCCGGGACGTTTCACTGGACTCGTCTGACGAGAGGGGTTCGCGGGCCAAAATATCTTTGAATCGATGATCGCAGTCAGGGCCGGCCTCGTGCATCTTCTGTAAGGCTTTTACCATGCGTCGCGTGAGAGACCCATGCTTGACGTTCTTTGTGGGTCTTTCAATGAGTTGCAAACGTGGAAAGGCGTCGTTGCGAGGGAATCGGATGAATTGCGGAGAAGTGGCACCGATGTTCTGATAATGATGTTCAAGATCGTTCTGCTCACTCGTGCTAAGAACAACGTCCTCCAGTGACGGAACATCCACAGGCTCGGGTGTGGGGGTCCGGGGTCTTTTTTTGGGGGTGGCTGCCTTCTTCGATGCAGTGGCTTGCTTCTTCTGGGGTTTGTCGCCACCCAAAGTTGAGGCTCGAGTGAACCCTGTCTCCACATCATCGGGCATGTGGAACACCTTGGCAGGTCGCTTCGGAGCCCGCCCTTTGCGTTTCGGCTCGGGCAGTTCTTGTTGCGAGTTCTCCTGGGGTATTTCGATATGTCGTTTATCAGGCACTGGACGAACGCCGGCGGGTAAGATGCGTGCAGAACGATCGTCGTGAAACGTGAATCGGGAGCCACTGGCAATCATTTGCTGCATCTTTTCGTAGTTATCTTTGGCCTTGATGTAGGAGTCTTCTTCTTTGCCTTTCATCAAGAGCAGAGTGATGTTACCGGCCCGCTTACGGCCAGTTCGACCCATGCGCTGTAGCATGCGAATGGGCGATGCCGACGAGTCATAGCACACAATCAGATCGACTTCTCCAATATCCAATCCTTCCTCGCCGATGGAGGTAGCAACGATCGTGTTGTATGTGCCTTTCTTAAAATCCTCGATGATTTTAAGCTGTGTCTTCTGGTCCATGCCTTCAGAGCCTTTGGCACTTGATTGACCCACAAAAACATGAGGCCGAATCATGGGCTCGTATCTTTTGAGCACTCTCGTGACCTCTTCGGCGCTGTCGCGGAAATGCACAAAGATCATGACACGAGTCGCAGGCTGACTAGTGCCGTCATGCAACTCTTTCCCTTCACCCCTATCCATAAAATGATTCAAGATCACTGACTTGAGATATTCCAATTTCGGATGGCCAATGAACTCTGGATTCTTACTCCATGGTTCAAGATGGCTGAGTAGTTTCTTAAAACTATCGTCTTGGACAACTTGCTTTTGGTATTTGCCACCTCCACCTTTCTGTCCCTCGGAGCTTGATTTGAAATGAATGACATGGCGATAGAATGGCACGATGCCATGGTACTTGAGGAGATCGATAGCGTGGGCCAAGCTAGCAAGAACATTGAAAATGGAGTTGACTTTGCCTTTCAAGCCGAAATTGGCATTCCGACCAGCATCGGACTGCATCCATTGTTGCCTCGCCACTGTGAGACCGTACGCAGTCAGCCCCATAGGATCACGTCCCCAGTAGGCGTTGAGGGTCCGTAGTTGGTCAAGCAAGGGCTGCAAGGCTGCAGACATGAGGTCCATACAGAAAATGATTTCGTCTGAATTCTCAAATGTTTCGATTTCGATATTGCGAGCGTGAACGTAGTCGCGAATGTCGATCGAGTTCTCCGTACGGATTTCGACACGTGCTATGTCCAGGCCATCAATAACTGCCTGTACTGATTCGACTGTTGAACCCGGCGTTGCTGTGAGTGCAAGTACGCGGAAACTGTTGTTGAAGCGTCGAAGGAATTTGACCACCTCCACATATGCATACGCACCCGTTGCCCGATGAGCTTCATCAACGACCAACAACACGATTCGCTTCGGATCGGCGATTCCAGTCTTCAAATCATTGATCAGTGTTTGGGGTGTCATGAAAAACACCCGCTTTGATTTCCACTCTTCGGCGCGAATACCCGGTGATGCTCCTCCTGTGAGCATGGTCGACTCCGAGCGTGGGATTCCTGCAATATCCAAGCAGGCCGATACCTGCTGCGAAACCAACGGTTTCGTTGGTGCTACAAAAACGATTTGCGAATCTTTCGTCCAGCGAAACCAATTCAGCATAATCGTAGCCGCTATGAATGTCTTTCCCAACCCCGTTGGCAAGGCCACGAGTAGATTGTGAAATAGGCCTGCCTGGGTGATGTTGAACTGGTAATCTCTGGTCTTGCCCAAATTCGTGGGGTAGACCCAGGTATCCAAAGCATCTTTGACAAGTTTGTGTTGGGTCGGTGCTTCAGTCTTCTCTGGCGGGCCCCAGTCTTGTTGGCGCGGCACCAAGACCTCGGGGTTTGGAGCAACCATGCCGAATAATGTGCTCTGTCTGAGATGGGGTTGTCGAATTGAGCCTCGGGATTGACTGAACTGTGGAGCTGTAGGCCGGACTGGTCTTGCTACTGGTGACAATGATGGCGAGGAATCAAATGCGCCTTCAGGTATGTCCTCCAGCTCAAACGAGATATCCGCCGAGACATGCGTGTTTGTCCTTTCCGGCGGGGCAACCTCTCTCGGAGCAGTATTGTCTGATAAAATCGGGGTTTTAAATACCGCTCTGGTTGTTTTCTCCTCTTCAAATGAATCTAGGGAAGCCGCGATAGCGGCCATCAACTCCTCATCATCATGGGAAAGATTCCTCTCCTGTCCACCACCATCTTGTCCTCTAGTTTCAAATTTTGGCGGAGGGGGTCTTGCAACGGGCTTCTGCCATCGTGCACCCCGTATTCGTTCCGGACTTGAGGAAGGTTGCGTGAGTTGTGTCACGAACATGTCATTTTGGACGCTGGCTTGCTTCAGTACACAGCTCTTATTTTTGGAGCGATTCTGGTATTCTTCGAAATCGCGAGACAATTCTCGGCTCCGGGGGGGTAACTCGTCATCCTCCATGTCAGAGAACGAGTCGATCGAAGAACCGTCATCTTGACCTTCGCGCGCTTCCCCGCGATTTCGAACGCGGCGGCGTTTCGCGGGACGGGATGGTCCATCGGGGGTTCCAGGGACTACGAAGTCGTCATCATCGAAGTAGTCCGACTCGGAATCTGTCGACATCGCGCGAATAGTTGAAAGGCATTGCCGTTGTACTCCGTGCAATCGTCTCGCGTCGCGTCGCGTAGTCAGGTGATGGGGTTGTGTTTGTATAGTTTGCACTGTACCCTTGTTTAGAAGTGCTTTGAGTGCAACTTCCTCTCTTAATGGCCGAGCCTAGACGAACTGCGGGGTATACAGTACCTTCATAGATGAGGAATTCAACATGAACATGTGCTTATTTATCATAAACATGTGCCTCCGATTGCCTATAAAACCTTTCTGTTTTGATATTCCTGAGCTAGCCACATGACAATGCACTCCGTGCTACGGCGTACAGGATACCTACATCCTTAAAGTTGTCTTCTGCGTGTGACTTTCAAGGTTCTCCTGCCGAGCTCTGAGAGCCAATAGGAAGGGCAATATACTCCAGCAGAAAATAGATTCGCCCCTTACTCACACGCTAATGCCTGAAGTCAATCAATATTGTCTAATTTGAGTCTACTGTCCACAAGGGTCTCAACTTGCTACCAAGCACGGAGTACAAGACCCCTTCCTAAGGGGGAGATTGTCCTACACAATATCCTTGTCCAAGGAAGAAGATGATCGCCGTGCATTAGCTGGATGGATTTGGTCCGTCAAAACCAAGCCAAATTCAATGACTTTGACATCGGGTTAAATCTGAGACATCACAAATGGGAATCCGCGGTGTGCCAAGGGCGTCCGTTTGCTTTGTGCTTGTTATCAATAATATTTAATACTTCGCTGTCTGCCCTTTGTCTGACCTTTTCCCACCCCAATTCTATCACTCTTTACTACAATACACTGTCACTTCTTACCAGCACCTTTTCCCTTCGTTGATTTGATCCCGTTTTACTCAACATGAAGTTCAGCATCCTTGCTCTCTCGGCCTTGCTGGCTGTCGCCGCTGCCGCAGAAACTACCACCGCGAACCCTTCAACCGTTACCACTACTCCCGAGCTTGAGTGCGCAAAGAGCTGTAAGCTACCCTTTCTCGCAGTCTTCTCGTCTTTGCCTTGATATTAATTCAGCTCAACTCTAGGCGAAGCCAAGGATATCTGCTGCACAGCCAAGTGCTACCATGTGCCCTGCCCCAGCGATAACCAGGCAAATGACACCAACGACTGCGTTGCTGCCTGCCCCCAGGGCAACGGCTCCCCCGCCGACACCCAGAAGTACGCCGAGTGTGAGCAGTCCTGCTACAGCTCGCACTTCTGGGGCGGCAACGGCAGCGGTGCAACTGCAACCCACTCTTCCACCACCTCCACTGGTACCGGCAGCACTGCCACACAGACCAGCTCTGACTCGTCGAGCACCGATTCCAAGTGTATGTCCATGTTCATTTTTCTCGATACGAAACTCCGCTAACGTCAGCATTCAGCTTCGGATAGCAATGACAGCGAGGGCAACAACGACAACGATGACTCCTCTTCCTCGGGCACTGCTACCAGCTCCTCAGGTTTCTCGCAGGAGACCACAAACGCCGCTGTCAATGTCAAGCTCGGTGCCTCCGCTGCTGGCCTCCTCGGCCTGGTTGTTGCTGCCTTTGCTCTGTAAGAAGTTTCGATTGTGTCTCCAGTCTACTACCTTGTAATTCGGCATGGCCCTACGGAACTATCTCTGATCTGGATCAATGGGGTAGCCCTGTTGGCCTTGTAACATAATTTTGCTTTATTCCGTGTGATAGTGTCTTGGATATCAATTGGAGCCTTATTTAATGGAATGATCTCAATCTGCAACCAGCGTAATCAGATTATTTCACCATTCAATGAAGACCTTGTATAGTAATCTCCCAACTTATATTGGTCCTAACCACAATGCCTTTGTTGCAGATTAGTCCCGGCGAAGTTAGCACACCACATGATATACGGGCCTGTCCATGTCTTCAATAAATATGAAGCAGTTTCCACGACGCAAAATTGCGACACGCGTGCCGGGGCTATCTCCGCAGCTATAAGTTCACGCGAAAGAGAGTCGAGTGTCATTCACCGCCAAGATGGATTGTTTACTGCGGGGAAAATCCAGTAATTCTTCAAGAATATAGTGCTGTTGCCTAGGAAGGAAAATACAATAGTCACCTCGGTATTAAAATCCAACTTGCAGCGTTGGCATAGGTCTTGCGTTCCGTTCAGTCCGTATCATCGGAAAAAAACCCAATCCCCCAACAACCGGATCAAAAACCCCACAATGGATGATACCAGCGAAGAATTCCAAGCGCTCTTCAGCGAAATGTCCGCTTTCGTGACAGACTGCATGTCAGGCCATGATCCATCGCATAACCCAGCACATGTTCATAGAGTGGGAGCGCTCGCCAACAAGATCCTGGAAGCGGAGCGGGCACTGCACCCGACAACCCAATACAATGGGGCAGTCGTCAAACTTGCAGCACTGTTGCATGACATCGGTGACAGAAAATACCTATCCAAGATGGACGCAGCTCCTGGGAGCCAAGAACTCGACCCAACAACGATGGTGCAGCATGCGCTTCTTGCGCGGGGAGCGACGCCAGAACTCGCATCCAGGGTGCAGACGATCGTGTCACATGTTTCTTATACGACTGAATGCAGGGATCCGGCGTTGATCCGGAGGATGATTGATGAGGATGGGTTTGTCGAGCTTGGAGTTGTCCAGGACGCTGATCGACTTGATGCCATCGGGGCTGTTGGAATTGGCAGGTGTTTTACCTTCCTTGGAGCTGTAGGGAAGAAATATTGCGTTGATGGGAAATGGGAGATGGATAATTCCATTGAGCATTTTGAGGACAAGTTGGTTAAGCTGGAGGGGATGATGAAGACTACCACGGGGAGGGAGATGGCTAGGGTGCGGACGGAGAGGTTGAATGTCTTTGCTGGATGGTGGCAGGAGGAGATGAGTCTCGTTTCTGGTTCAACCTAAGAGAGGCTTCTATACACATTGTCAACTCGTTGATCATTTGTTTTTACACTTCCCGAGACGGTTATGATATATGCATTCTAAACTCCTGTCAAAGATCTTCGAGATATTTTAGTCTCACAGACCTTGCTCGAATACTGGACTTGGCGTAGTCAAACCCTTCAGAAACTTCCAATACATATATCTGAGAAGAATGATATTCTCCATTTCTTACGAAAACACTGAAGATCCAACAATCCGACTATCGCCTGTCCTATCTTCTCTATTAAGATATTGCAGCCAGTGGGCGTATTTCATACGCTAAATCCAAATCAAAAATCATCAAAGAAAACAAGGTTTGAATACCAATATCTGTAGCTATATATTTACGTAGGATTTTCTGGTCTTTTTATGGATGCTATCGAAAGTTGATATGTTACGATTGATATAGATATCATGTACTGCCACGCAAGAAGTCGGAAACATACACGCACCTCATCCGCCCAAGATCAACACCGCCATTCGTCAAGCAACAGATATACAACCAACCTTCGCAACCATGGCTGACGCACAATTTGACAGCGCGCTGTGAGTAATTTGTCTCGCAACCAATATAAACCTACAGACCCTTTCTTCCCCAACTATGACACTCGCCATGACAATCCCCGATCCCGACGCAACCCCGCCCCATGCAGTCGGAGACAAGTGAGCTGACCTCCCCTTCTACAGCGACCTCCTTCGGCGCCTGAACCCACGGGACACCAAGACCAACCTGCAAGCCATCACCACAATCGTCCCCGACCTCACCGAAGACCTCCTCTCCTCCGTTGACCAGCCCCTGGAGATTCGGCGCTGCCCGCAGAGCAACCGCGACTACCTGCTGTGCGACTACAACCGCGACGGCGACAGCTACCGATCACCATGGAGCAATGAGTTTGATCCTCCGCTCGAGGACGGTACCGTGCCCAGTGAGCGAGTGCGCAAGCTCGAGGTTGCCGCCAATGAGTCGTTCGATGTTTACCGCGAGCTGTACTATGAGGGAGGCGTGGGGAGTGTGTATTTCTGGGATTTGGACGATGGATTTGCCGGTGTGATTCTATTGAAGAAGGGTGTGTCATGGACTGACCGCAGGTTACTTTCTATGCTTTAGATTAGGACTGACTGTTTCGTTTGATTAGGTGTCACCCCAGGTTCCCAGAGCTCCGGCGAATGGGACAGCATTCATGTTTTCGAGGCGACCGATCGCGCTCGCATGTCCCACTACAAACTCACTAGTACCGTTATCCTCCATCTGGCCAACAGATCAGAGGCCCTTGGTGATATGGACCTCAGTGGGAACATGACTCGTCAGGTGGAAGTTGATCTGCCCGTAGAGTCGGATGCTAGCCATGTCGCCAATGTGGGCAGGCTAGTGGAGGATATGGAGTTGAAGATGCGAAATTTGCTGCGTACGTTTCATCCTCTCGTCGCCATTTAATGGCTTGAGTGGTTTATGCTGACCTAGGCTTTCACACCATAGAGGAGGTTTACTTCGGCAAGGCGAAGGATGTCGTTGGCGAGCTTCGAAGTAAGTGAATGCACATAATATCCCTGCCGCTGCAATATGCTAACAAAAACCTAGGCTTGGGTCCATTGTCTGATGCGAACAGAGACCGGGAAACCCAGCGGGAGATGATCATGTCCATGCAGAAGTAGTCTTTTTACTGTTCCGACAATATCCTGCTCGGCTAGGCCGATGAAGTATACTTGCCGTTGCTTTTATTTTGTATAGCGGAGTTCTGTGAACATGCTCGAACACTGATCCATACCACTTTGCCGCCCAGCATCGGTTACATATGTACTTGGCACTGTGTAAATGTATGTACCATCTTCCAATGGGACCCATTGTATTCGTAATTTTAATGCCAGTGGCAGCAGATAGCCCGGGGTATCATAAACGCATGAAGGAAACTCAACCAATCGCACAGGATGAACCGATAGCTCATCGTTCAATCCACCTGCATGTCCTCCGCGCCATTCGCTGGCGTAGAATCCTTGCTTGTCTCGGAAGGCTTCTGCATCTGTTCAACGAATTGACGAGCAGCCGCCCACAATTCAGCCTCCTTATCTTTTCCAACTGTATCCTTCCGGCTATTGAGCCGACTTATATCCAGTGAGTTTGGAGCTCGCGATTTAGCTCCCGCGACTCCTTCGTTTCTCGCTCCAACTTTTGTGTCCCCTGCGCGCGAACCCTTATCGGGTCCTACGAGAGATGATTCCTCTAGGGCGTAGATCTGGCGGCGGAGAGTGACATCGGCTGAGGATAGCAGCGCGAAGTATTTCGCGCTTGCTTCTTTAAACCGCGTTTTGTGCGAGTCGAGTGATCCATCTGGTGCAACGGAAGAGGGGCCCGGTTTAGCGTTGGTCAAGGCTTGGATCGCGAGGCCAGCAGAATGAAGAAGTTTGGTAACATCCTTATGAAGCAGAATCAGCGAGTGGTTCCCGCATAAATTGTATGCTCACAGTACCTTGTCCATCTCATTCAGCTGTCGAATGCGATCGGCAGAGGTAAAGCTAGGTAGCTCTTGTGGGGGTGCGTCTTCGCCCATGTTCATTGGCCTGGAGTTGTATAAAGAAAGAAGATAGATAGCTCCGTCCGTATGGATCAATTTTACCAAATACCCGAGTGTAGAACGAGAGGTCGAGATCGCAATGGAGATTGGAGAGCTTATTAGTTTGAATCACGTGATGGAAGTTGGGGATGGTCTTAATAAGCGGTGAGGCAGCCTGGGGGGTATCAAATTCAAGATATCAGATCCATTATCCTATCTTTGAACGAAGTCCCATATACCTTTGGGCGCTATATACATTAGACAAAACACTGATAGCTGACCACCTAAGTCCATCATATAAATCGCCGTCGATTGTACGCAACCCTGCTCAGTTGCCATCCTCCGCCGCAATTTGAGGATCTGTCTCGAAGTTGTCGTTAGTGGTCGATTATGTCGGCACCAGGCGGAGCCCCAAGCCCTGGACCGCGCAGTGGCAGTATGGGACCAGGTGTAAACGGCAATGGGATGGCGATGTCTTCCCAGCAACCATTACCGGGAACCCCCGTTCATTCTGCACCGACTCCAGGACCCAGTGCACCACCAAGTGGTGCTATGTCACAGCAGAATTTGAACCAAATAGTAGGTACCCTCATCCTCGACTTTCGCGTTGTTTGAGATGTCTTGTTTTCCTCACGTTCCCCTTGTCCCTTTGCGACGATTGTTCCTTGCACATTCTGTCCATCCTATATGTCTCAGCCGAGTTTGAGAAGCTTGATATATGGCGATGTCTCCGCTGGATTCCCCCAGAACACGATGATGAGCTCCAAGACGGGGGACCCTAAGGCATTTTGTCTCAATACCGACGATATTGAAAATCCCACGAGCCCTCGACCACCCTGTTCATTAGCCATTACAGCCCTTCGACGATGATCGCGCTCCATGATCCAAAACCAAAGGCAGCGCACCACAATGTCGGTGGTTTGGTTGATGTAACAAGGCCACGAGTTTCTTATTCGTTGGTCATTGCAGCCTCTGGATGGTCCATTACTGAGAACCGCACGGGTTTCTCATCAATGCCGACCAATATGGTTCATTTCAGACCTCACAAGAGCATTTCTAGCTCGCTGTTATTGGCCATCACAACCCATGACTCGCGATCAATGAGTACTCAAGGCATCACAACTCAGAGCCAAACATACACTATTCATCCACGTTTTTCTTCACGCGGTTCTCACCAAACAACCATTCTTCTTCACACTTCCACGAGTATCATTATCCATCTTTATCAACCCATCAACCCATCAATCTACACTTCTCTTTCATCTTCCAATAAAACGGACCGCATTCGCAAAACATTGCCAGAACCGTTGTGGCTATGGAAACTCGAGACAAGGATTGGCGGCCCCCTTGCCGGCGAGGCGATCGCCAGCGCCCATGCCCGTCCTCGCCGACCCAGAAGATGCAGAAGAAACATAAGCCCGTGGCGGCTGATGTGACTCCGGCACATTCTGTGCTGCCGCATCAGATTGTGTCGCGTCCACCTATCGCAAAGCCTTTACAAGCTCTCACCTTGGAGGAGACACGTGCGCGTGAACAAACTGTCTGTTTGCTCACCAAGCCTGCTTCCACCGCGCCCTGCTTGTCTTACCATATATTCTTTTTTGCTTAAATAAGCTCGGTTTTACTTGTACGCTAACTTTTGCCCTTGTCTAGGTTATTGACTATTTGGCCAAGAAGGGCTACAGTCGTACAGAGGCAATGTTGCGCATGGAGTCTGCCAACCAGGAGATTGATGGGCGTCCGCTCCCTCAGCTGGGAGAGGATTCTCGTCCCAAGACTCGACAAGGATTTGGTGAGCTGGGCATTCCACCCAGGTGATTTGACAAACCAACTAATGCGTTACTAGATTTACTGAAGAATTGGGTTGAGGAAAATCTTGATCTGTACAAGGTGCGACAAGCAAGGAGCGACTTGACACCTCGATGCTAATTGTCTCACAGCCTGAACTTCGGCGTGTTCTGTGGCCGCTGTTTGTCTATTCCTTTTTCAATATGGTCACTTCCTTCTATCCTCAGGATGCGAAGTCATTCTTCGAAACCAACAAGAACATGTTCCTTCCTGAGCATACCGATGACATCCGCCACTTCGAGCCTATCAGCTTACCGGAGCACCTGCAGGATAACTCCGTTGCTAAGCTTTATCGAAACAACAAATACCGCGTCGTGTTAAGCAACCCTGCTTACACCAATCTTCTCCAATTCCTGGAGAGCAAGGATAAAGAGGGAGGTTCTGTCATGAATGCAATTCTCAGCAGCTTTTGCTCGGTGAAAACTTTGGACCGAGCAGCAGATGATCGATTCAGTTTCGCTGCCATGTTGAACCAGATTAGTGCCGACCAGACCTTCCCGGCTGAGGATGAAGGCATTCCGGGACACCACCCCGGCTCTGCTTACACCGGTGACAACCCGGCCATGGCCGGCACCCTTCCCCGTCTGAAGCTCGGAAGACTCCCTATGGAACAACTTCTGGAGGAAGATGTACGGGCTGAACTGGCTGAGGAAGACGCGAAACAACCTCCTGCCGCCGGCCGTAACACCCTCATTCAGGAGTTCGACCAAATGATTAAAAATGAAGATGACGACGAAGCACCTAATCGTGCAGATCTTCCTTTCCCTCAGTCCACTGCTCGTGACGTCCAGATTGAGGTGAAGAAGGTTATGGAACATCGCGATCGGTTCGAGATTAAGGCTCGCACAGGTGGTGTTGGTCCCGGGCTTAGTGTGTGCATGTTCACATTCCACAACACTTATGATGGGTAGGTTCATCTAAGCCTCTTTCTTAATACAGGGCTTTACTAACAAAACGCAGAGTTACTTGCATGGACTTTTCAGACGACAGCCAGGTTGTTGCCGTGGGATTCCAGCAGTCATATATTCGGATTTGGAGCCTTGATGGCACGAACCTTCAATCTGCTGACCCCGACCTTGATAACTCGCCACCTGCCAGTTCGCGCCGCCTTATCGGCCATGCGGGTCCCGTAACTGCCGTTGCATTCCAGCCCTGCGCATCCGCTCGTGAGGGCCTTTCTGGGGATGACAAGGTTGCCACCAATGCACGCTGGCTGCTTTCGTCATCCATGGACAAGACAATTCGCCTTTGGTCTCTTGATAGCTGGCAATGTATGGTCGTCTACAAGGGACATGACCGCCCTGTCTGGGACCTAAGCTGGGGACCCTTTAGTCACTACTTTGTCTCCGGTGGATCTGACCGGACCGCCCGTCTGTGGGTGAGTGACCAGATCCGCCAGCAGCGCATCTTCGTCGGCCATGATCATGATGTGGATGTCGTCTGCTTCCATCCTAACTCAGCATACGTTTTCACCGCCAGCTCTGATCACACTGTTCGCATGTGGGCTGTTTCAACTGGTAATGCTGTCCGAATGTTCACTGGCCACACTGGCAGCATCACCGCGATGGAGTGCAGCCGCGATGGAAAGCTTCTAGCATCCGCTGATGACCAGGGTTGCATCATCCTGTGGGATCTGGCCCCTGGTAGACTACTCAAGCGCATGCGTGGTCACGGCAAGGGTGGGATCTGGTCTGTCAGCTGGAGTGTGGAGTCCACGGTGCTTGTGTCCGGTGGAGCTGATGGTACCGTGCGAGTTTGGGATGTTGCTGGTTCCCAGGAAGCCACTCAGGGTGGCCGTATCATCGGTGAAACAGGCACTGGAACCAGACTGGATGCAGCCGCAAACCCGTCGACGAGCCAGACCAAGAAAAAGAAGGGAAAGGATGTCGTTGTCACGGCCGACCAAATCAGCGCTTTCCCGACTAAGAAGTCTCCTGTCTACAAGGTCAAGTTCACCAATATGAATTTGGTGGTCGCTGGTGGCGCCTATTTGCCTTAAGAGGGCATCTAGGTCCGTTGTTCTTGGCGTCATGCGCTCTTTTTCTTTCTCTGTCGGAATACCCTTACTCCTTGTATTATCACATCCCTTTTCACGATCCGCGCATGATGATTCCGTGTGATGGAATCCCGGTGGCGTTCGAAATCTCGAAAACCTGGTTCTCGGTGTTTATCAATGGAGAGGCACTAAGCTTTTTGCCGTGCCCAGAAGTTCTTTGTTTTTCCTGCTTTTTTTTCCTCTAATGTCTGTCGCAGCGGGGGTAGTATAGAGCTTCGGACCAAAGGCTGGACTGCTGGCTGCCCTGTGTGGCCGGATTGACCTGGACCTGAGAAGGATCTTCTTCTCGCCCCGTTCGAAAATGAAACGTTTTCTGCTCGTATCATTTTATTTTCAGATATGCAAGTAGCCAAGTCCCATCGTTTAGGTGTATTTGCTCGGGAAGCATGTGCTTACGTCTATGAATGGCCTTTCATTGGATTCATATCATATCGCATTCCAAACACCGAGACAAGTCATAAATACTATCTCAGGTGCCCCGTTGAGCCATCGGGAGCACCGGTTCCCTTCTTCATCGCCGCTGATGCCTGCATATCCGCCACCTTGGGCGGAAGCACCAATGCGTTCCTGTCATTTCGTCGGTAAAAGTCCGCCAGGATCTGCGCAGTCTTCGCAGGCTGGTCCTCATGAACGAAGTGCCCTGCTTCAGGGAAGACCTGCAGTTGATATTTACCTGTAATACTGAAGTGAGCATGATGCCGAGTGATGATAGACGACTGATACAGAATTTTCAAGCGCATACCTTGCATCTGCCCGATCATCAACTCCTTATCCAATCTGTCGGTCCCGGCAAGTAATAGTAGCTTGCCACCTCGTGCATCAAGGAACTTCCTACTCAAGCCAACAAACCAGTTCTCCCAGAATGGTTTCGTTGCAGAGAGGTTGGTGCGCCACACCCAAGGACGGGACGGATCGCTAGGCTCGCTTTCTTCATACAAAAGGGACGGAACCGAGGCGCGAGCGGAAATGGTGTTCCGGATTGTGCGGGAGCGAGTACTTGTGGTATTTGTCAGCCATGATGGGAAGAAAGGACAGTCGAGATGGATACATACTGCCATTCAACCCCAGATAGCAGGGATGGGAATCGGGTGGGACGAGTCGAAAGATATTTCTCCATGCTCTGAAGCGCATCCATTGCAGACCCTGTGAAGCGGATCAGTATCTGATAGACAGAAACCAAGAAGACGGGCGAGCGTACCTTCCACTACGTCGAACACCGCGTATGCCAACAGTTTCGGACCCAGCTCCCCTTTCTTCGCGACATCTGTAATCACCGCACCGCCTAGACTGTGTCCAACTAGAATGATATCAGGGAGCTTCTCCCAGCCCATCCTGGTTTGTGTCTGATAGATCACATGGACTAGATCCCGGCTCAGAGTCTCAAGGCTGAGGTCGAGCTCTACCTGCCCCGAGGATTCAGCCTGGTTTGCCGCTGCCGTAGAAGGATATTCATCGTCCGTCCTACCGTCCAATGTGGTTGTGACGGTGCGGCCATGACTTCGAGCATCCAGTGACAAGATCCCTGCCTTTGGGAGGATCTTCCGGATCTCTTCTGCGCACGTGGCGAAGGAAAGTCCGGATGAACCGGCGCCATGGTGCATGACAAAAAGGGGGCCTGAGTCAGTCGGCGGCGTTAAATAGACATGGTGTACAATATGGAGATTATCCACTTCCTCTGAAAGAAAGAGCTCCTGGTCAAAGAAGTCTGTCCATGTCAAAGAGGTTTGAGATGATTGTCTGTGGTCGCATGTTAGCCTGGTCTTAGAAAATCGGCTGATTCAAATAGCTAATTGATCACAAGTTGAGCTCATGGAAATTGGAGAAGTAAACGGACCGTCGGCCCGTTCGGGCGAATAGCTGTCGCGTGGGTGACGGGACCATTGTCCCGGTCGACGACAGCGAGGAAGCTGAAGAGCCTTCCTCCCATGCATCCTCTAAATGGCTCAATGGCTCAGGCATTGGTGCTTCAGGTGGAAATTTGGCCAGTTTTGACTTGGCGAATGATTTCTGAAGGGAACTCATCTCAAGTGGATACCACGGCTGTGTCGATCAAAAGGAGGGGTGCATGAATGAGGGCTTTCATACGTGTTGTTCTCTTCCACGCACTGCCAATAATTTCTTAGAGCAAAATGGTTTTTAATAGAAATACTCGAGTCCATTCACATCGGGTGCTGTGTCGTCAGCCATTGCTGACTAATATCGTGATGTCCTGCCGAAGCTGTAGAACTTGTAAATGTCCCTTCTCTGGTAATCTTAGCAATGATATATGTAACCACATATGAGCCATTAAATATGGCACCTACGTTTAGATAGTCCTCTTAGGGGCTCAGCCTAAAATTCGCCGATGAAAAAGAAAGAAACATTAGCAAATCATCTCAACCTGAGATGATCGCTACGAGGACAAGAGCTATAAGACCATATATATCTATGGATGAAAAGCAGGCTACACATACAGCGGAAACCGAAAGTGCTACAACTGGTGGTATTTCTGTTAATTGTATGCCGGCAACTTAAGGGAGGGTTATTTGTGCACGTATTTGATTTGTGCACGGGATACCCAAAGGTATCATGAACATCACGAAGAAAATGAACGTACTGTACTTGCTATGGAACAGAGTTTTAAGGAAAAAAAAACTAAAAAATGAAAGACGAAAGGAAGATGAAAGATGAAATAAAAAAGAAGTATTTGGGCAATCATCCCTAATGCGCGGATGCGCGTTTGATTGCCCGACCGGGGGGTCGAACCCCGAACCTTGTGATTTCAGGTGAAAATCACATCTAAAAGTCACACGCTCTGCCAATTGAGCTAGCCGGGCTGATTTGTTGAGTTGCATGCTCCTGTCGCGATTGATCTGTGAACAGGTGTCAATCCACGAATGAACACAAATGTTCGGAGTTCTTTTTATGAAGGTCCCTTCGCAAATATTCACTGAATATTCTGAGTGGTCTTTTTCGGGTTCACCACAACAAGTGTATATTCTGCAAGACCTTCTTTTATATAAAAATGATTAATAAATATTTAGGCATATCCATTTCATGATTATTTCTGTCTCCGACACAGTTATGCGTCCTCACCTCGGGGTTATATATCTCTGATCTCTTACGTATATATATATATCCACAGGCTTCCTCCTCTAAAACAGGAGATGACAATGACTGTTGTTCCTTTGCTCCTGTCAATAGAATTTAAAGCAGTGAGATATATAAAGTGTATAGAAAAATGAAGAGGTTGGGAATATGAGATCTGTATTTCGCAATATATTGCTAGACTTACTTCCTATACTCCCAAAGTTGTATAGGATTATGTAAAAGGCGAAATGAGATTAGCAAGCTTGGAAGTACTCCCACCCCTAATCACAAAGGATTGGCCCTAAGATAGCAGTATCAAGTATAGACAACGGACTTCGTTTAAAATCCCGGAGGGATTCAAATGCTTTATAAGTGGGAGTTTGATCATACCTAGATACTATTCAACAGTCTATAGGATATTCACTAGTATTTCCCAGACCCTACAATTCCCCAAGGGAATACTCCCGTAGAAATATCAATAGCGGGAGGTCAACTTCACTGCATAGGCGTGCACTGGGCCAGGTCCCAAGATCAAATGCCAGAGAAGCCACGAACGTCGGAAGACCTAAAACAGTATTTCAAAGATGAATTGGGCCGTGATACTAGCAGAGCAGGCTTGAAGGCTATGATCGCAAAAAGAAATTTGCTGGCTGAGCCCTACCTTCAGAACGCGTGTGATATATAGTCCGGTTTTATCAGGTGCACTTGACAAGACTTTACACTAGCACTACAGTTTATCTTGAAGTTACCTAAACAATAGAATCACACAGAGCATTTGGCTTCATAGAATTACTTGGAATCTTTTTAATCGTCTAAGCATTGAGAACAGAAATCGCACAATCTGATATGTTGCATCTAATCCGAAAGCCACGAACATAACCAAAAAAGTAGAGGGAACAGAAACCGCACGAAAGAAACCAACCCAACTTCTTCCATCACAATTCATCTAGCGACCAGGGATCTTCGGTCTCAGACTCATTCGCTTCCGGCTCCTCGCACTTGACTGGTTCCTCGCTTCGAGCTTTCTCGGCCCAAGCCTCCAATTCGAGAGGGTTTTTGGTGCAATAAAGCAGCACATTCCTAGTGGCCATGGTATCTTCCAGCGCATCATGGCCATGTTTTCCTCCCTGGATCTTTTGACCAATTAGCTCGTCTGCCAATCTTCTGAGTCTCCAAGTCCGTCGAAAGGGCCTTCCAAGCGGTCTGTGCACTGCATCAGCGGTGAGGACAGATGTGTCGATGACTGTGGGATGTATGATGCCCAGAGAGTTCAGGTCGTTGTGGAGGGCGTGGCCGACAATAATGGTCTTGCTATCCATATGGTCAAAAAGCATGGTGCGCTCTTCTTTCCACCGTCGAATGGCGAGGTTCTTCTTCACGGCAGTCTTCATTTCGGCACAGGTTATGCCGCTGTATTTGGTCTGCCAGTTTCGAACGATGTTTGTGGGATGAACGAAGTGGTTGATGATGATCTCTCCGGTGAACAGGTCCACGACTACCAGAAACGCTAGCTCTTTGCGACCACCTTCAACATCGACCATTTCACAATCGAGGACAACAGCGTGTCGTTTTGTTGTGTCTTCTGTGGGCCCTGGACTCTGGATGAATTCGTTACATCTGATCACCCCGCCCGTAGGGCGACGAGAGCGATCAAGCAGGTCGAAATCGTAGTGAAATGTCGCTTTTTTAATTCTTCCTCAGTGTGTACCTTGGCTAAGAGCTGGTTGAAGATTTGCTCATCTTCGGTTAGGGTGAGCCTGGGATCGTTGGACGTCATGTTGCGTTTCGTTTCAAGGGTTAAGATTGATAATGATGGTGACAATTGATGTTGACGTTAGGTTTCAATGAGATAGATGAGCGTAGAAAAGAAGCAGTCTTCGAGGGAGTGTCTTCAAGAGAGTGTCTTCGAGAGAATGAAGTAAATAAAGGGAACCAGGCGTCGCATTTCACGAAAACACGCATCGCAGCCGAGGAAAAGGCTCGGCGTCGCATATAGTTCCAAGGTTGCAGACATTTTCATATAACCAGTCGTTTCAGACAAGCTCATATACATCTATACGCCGACACCATTGGACAATAACCCAGCTAATCATTATGCCTTCGTGTATCTAAGACGAGTGAATCTAGAGAAGCCATTGGCCAAATCCATGCATAAAAGGGACTAAATGGTGAGCATGAACACATGTGCAATATCCAAGAGTCCGTCGTATACATATGTAGGCAGCGAGATACGGTAATTACCTTGGATACGATGACATTACGCTGAGAAAATAGACCAGAACGCCTAGTTGATGATGGCACTTTAAGGAACTGCAATGATACCTAGACAGTTGATGACCGTGGAATTATTCTCTGCCTATGCGTCTTACAGGCTGTAAGACAAATTATGTATAGTCTTAGACCGATTTAAAACAAAAAGATAACCCTTAGTGATGCCTGTGAATCGTAGAATTAGCTCTCTCCATATAGAATCTCCAAATCCATAAAAATGCGGTAGCGACTTTAAATACATACGTACTCTTCTCCTTATCCCAAGATACTTGACAACCTACGGTAATGGAAGAAATAAAAACCGCGAGAGAAGAATAGTAGCCAGATACAAGTAGGTAAAAGGGCTATCTATATAGCCCTTTGAGAGTTGACAAAGAGGCAGATACAACAAACACGCCTTCCGAACATTTTATACCCTGCAATGCATAAGAGATGTGGACTAAGACCAGTTCAACTGCAATATTCAAATATCCTTGCATTCATTTAGCATCTGGGAGGAGGTGCGGTACTGAACCTCGTATCTGCCATGTAAACGGCAATAAGTGCAGCCTGGACAAACAGTTAGTATTTGTCTACCAACCAGAACGAGATGCACCCACTAGCGACAAGTCAAACCCCTCAGCCACAAGAATCTCAAGGACTTGTCGTGGCATTAAAGACACATCTCCTTGAGAGGTACACTTTGGTAGTGTCCGGTTCATCGTCATGCTCTCACGAACATCAACCACTTTTTGGCCGCCAACACTAGCTGAGAATCCCTGCCACGCGTAAGTGCCCGACTCTCGGACTTCGACCGTCGCCATTCTATCGCTCTCGCTTTTCGAGTCTGGCTCCATTGAGTTGCGAAATGTGAGCCTGTAGACCTTTTTCATGTCGACTCTGAAATCCACAAGCTCTTCATCTTCCTTGCCGGGTAGCCGCACCCGCAGTGGTCTTTTCCATGCTAAGACTGCCTCACGAGACTGGAACATTGGGAGTCCTGATGAATCGCGAAATTCACGAGCTGGGGTGTCGCCATATTTGTGACCAGTGACTGTGAAAACTGTTGAGTCGTCCCAATATCTCTTAATCGTATATTCATTCGGCGAACGGTGGTCATATTTAGGTTTCAGGTAGAGGAGAGTTTCTTCCTCGGCAATATGTTCTGATCTGATTCCGACAGGCTGGGAGAGTGCCTTGACGGTTTTGTTTACCGGTATATTATGGTCAGTAGACATGGTGGGGGGCTGCGAGGATGAAAACCGTGCAGGTCGTGACGTTTCAATTTGAAGAAGGGATCGACATGGCCCACTTCCCAATACATTAGTCTTGGGATCGTGATCAATGCAATCTATTTCTTGACAGGACAGGGCTCATCTAGAAAGGGAAAGTCGGAAGATCGAATGTTACTCCAAGCTTGACCCCTCACCTGGGCATTTCCCCTCCTCCAGGGCTGGAGATAAGCCAGATAAGCGCAATTTGTAAAGCACCACTCCGCCTTATTTGAGGGGCTTCTAAAGTTTTTAGGAACCTGAATATTCTCTATCATGGAATACCGCTTGTGGCTGGCCGGTAAAGAGCAAGATGGGAATGCAGACCTGTGGGTAACGGCTACCTTGATACTCAAACTAGCACTGACATATCTACAGCATTCCCATCGAAGATCCAGCAACCGGGGAGGTCTTCGCCCAGTAAGCTGATTCGCAGAAGCTTTTGACCCCAGCCTAACCATTGACAGGTGTCATGCAGCCTCGCCAGAAGATGTCGAGAACGCCATCTCCGCCGC
The DNA here is from genome assembly GCA_911456345.1 of Penicillium egyptiacum. Lineage (NCBI taxonomy): Eukaryota > Fungi > Ascomycota > Eurotiomycetes > Eurotiales > Aspergillaceae > Penicillium > Penicillium egyptiacum. The sequence continues at coordinate 899,149 of CAJVRC010000843.1, forward strand.
CCACGCAGCATACAAGTCCGGCGTATGGTCGCGAGCGAGTCGTCATCACCGTGCTGATGTGTTGGACAAATGTGCAGTGCTTCTCTCTGATGCTCTCCCGCAGCTCATCTCAACAGAATCAAAGCAGACGGGTCGGGTGATTCGGGAAATGAAGGCCCAGGTCCCATCTTTGACAAGATGGTTCAAATACTATGCCTCCCTGCTAAGAGTCGAGGAACGGTCTGTTCTCCCGACGATGGGTAAACTGCATAACTTTGTCGACCGAGTGCCGCTCGGAGTGGTCGTTCAGATCACCCCGTTTAATCACCCGTTGTTAATCGCTGTGAAAAAGCTTGCTCCAGCGCTTGCCGCTGGGAACAGCGTCATAATTAAGCCTAGCGAGTTGACTCCATTGACAACAATTTTGTTGGGCAAGATCCTTCGCGAGGCGGGAATTCCAGATGGCGTGCTAAGTGTCTTACCTGGTTATGGAGCTATCGCCGGTAAAGCACTGGTTGAGCATCCCTTGGTGAAAAAGGTGGATGTGACCGGTGGCACGGAGGCTGGCAGGGCAATTGGGAAGATTGTTGGTGGAAATCTGGCGAAATACACTGCCGAGTTGGGTGGAAAGGCGCCCTTAGTCGTATTTGAGAAGGCCAACATCGACACGGCGGTCAACGGAATCGCCTTTGGAAGCTTCATTGCAAGTGGGCAGACATGTGTGGCCAGCACCCGGATTATAGCGCAAAACTCGATTATGGACGAGCTACTGGACAAGCTGAGGGCCAAGATCGAGAGCATTACACGCCGAATTGGGGCCCCGAGCAACCCGGAGTCAACCATGGGACCACTTATCTCCGAGAAGCAGTTGCGAAATGTGGAGCGCCTAGTCAACAGCGCTCTAGATGGAGGAAATGCGATCTCTCTCATCGGCGCAAAGCGGATGGCTTCTCAGAGCCCGCTTGACGGATTCAATTTCGAGAAGGGATACTTCTACGAACCGACGCTACTTACATCCAGCAAAGGAAGCAACAGTATTGCGAAGACATCTATCTGGCGCGAGGAGGCGTTCGGCCCTGTTATTATCGTCGCTGGTTTCGATACGGAGGAAGAAGCAATCGCATTGGCAAATGACAGCGAATTTGGATTAGGAGCCGGTGTATGGACACTCGACCTTTCCCAGGCTTTCCGAGTCTCGGAGCAGATTGAAGCAGGAATTACTTGGGTGAATACTCATCATCGAAATGACCCTAGCAGTCCATGGGGAGGTGCAAAGTCTGCAAGTGGAGTTGGAAGTGAGAACGGGATCGAGGCGTACAATGCCTACACAATAGCGAAAAGCACTATCATAAACTATGCTTCCCCTGACGAGTCCTTGGCTGCGGATGACTGGTTTGGAGATGGCTCCAGGAATGTTAGATATGGTTGAATGGAGTCATGTTGCTGGTTTCTCCGGACTCTGTCACTCAGACCATCGAAGGAATTAGCATGGAAATAAGCCACTGCCCAATATATATGATTAGCAGAATATCGAAAGGCAATCATATATCAGGTAGAAGATATTATGCCAACCTCCACCCGCCTCCAAAGTTGCATTTCACTTTGGTATCTTTTCTAGTTTGTCTTTTGAGGTAATTCGCTGATGTCGACATCAATTCGTATCTTCTGGTAAGTAAATGACTTGTGCTACTTGAATATCCAGGATCCATATCGTCGTTACCTGGGGGCAACCTGTAGGAAATGCATGATGTCATACCCATCGCCCCAGATATTACCAAGTTTGGCCTTGGTTCATTTCTTCAAACATACATTCCTCTCAAATTAATTAACTTATGTGAAATCTGCTAATTCAAAGATCGACACTAATCTTCACCATGCCACTCTGGGGTCGTAAGTCCACGGGGCCACCCCACACCCAAAATGGGGAAGAAGATCGACATGCGCCAGATCAAAGATTCGAAGAACCTACTGAGCGCTCAAGACTGCTTCCAGATAGAAATGAGGGGTTCCTCAGCCCAGATGATCCTGCAGTGAGTCCAACAAACAAAGACCCACTACAAAATAACACGCCAAAGACAAGTCATAGCTAACACGAGAAGCAGGTATCGCCCCACAATCTATGGAGCGTGCGCGTGGTACGTGGTGTGTCAGTCATCGCATTGGCATTGAGCTTCATATGGTGGACATTCCTGCTGGTCTCCATATTTGTTAGTCCTCCGATGATCCACACGCGGGGGTCGGGCTTCTTTGCCTTTTCATATACCACCTTGGCGACAGGATACCTCGTCTTTGGACTCTTGTTCTTTGCAGTGCCATCCAAGTCCATGACAATATGGGCCATTACGATTGCCGCTCTGCTTTTGGTGGATATGTGTATTATCCTGGCCGTACCACGGATCCGTCTTGAAGAAGGCTGGGTAGGAATTGCTTCTGTCGTCTGGGTAGCTCTGATCTCTATCTACCAGGCCTTCCAGAACCGAGCAGTCGCTTGGGGGAAGCGCGAAGAGGAAGAGCGTCTTACTGGTCGGGAAGAGACTCGGCGCTCCCTTCTGGAATGGATTGCTGTTCTCGCTGAAACGATTTTACTGGCTGCCATGGCGATCGCGGCCGTCATGTTCACAGCGACTCTGATCCTGCGTGCTTTCGATGCCGGGCTCGAGTCTCCAGGTAAGCGATACTTGGTGCATGGGGATACCTATCAAGTTCATCTCGCTTGTGTCGGGAACAAAACTGCAGACGACAATGTACCAACGATCCTGGTGGAGGGTGGCAATGGGCCCGTCGAACATACATTCCAGCCGTTCATCGATGATGTATGCGGCCGTGGCGGTATCATCAACAGATACTGTTACTGGGACCGACCAGGATTCGGATGGTCCGACAACGCCCCCTCGCCGCATTCCGCGGGCATGTCAGCAGACGTGCTGGGAGAGGCCCTGGCTCTTGCAGGTGAGACAGGCCCATGGATAGTTGTTTCTGCTGGAGTTGGCAGTCTTTATTCGAGGCTGTTTGCCAGTCGCAATCTTCTCGAAGTTCGCGGCATCTTTATGATCGATCCACTCCACGAGGCATACCTTGGAGACATAGGGCGGCCTAGTCGTGGATTTTTGCTCTGGCTTCGTGGTATAGTTTCTCCGCTGGGATTGGATCGGCTTGCGGGGGCCCTTTTGCGCGGCCGTTCTCGCCAGGATCGCGTTATCGGGCGTGCGGCTTACCAGTCTGGGAAATACATCAAAGCAAAGCTACAGGAAAGCCTTGTCGCTGTCACCATGACTGCTGCCGAGATCCAGTCCTCTCGCCACATCCAGATGGGTCATGCTCCTGTAGTCGTTGTGAGCTCTGGGCAAGAAATTCGAAAGAATTCCCAGTGGGCAGAGCGACAGGAGGATCTGTCTCATATTACAGATAACCTTTTGTCTTGGGATATTGCTGAGGATGCACCTCATGAAGTATGGACTACCGGACAGGGACGGGAGATGTTGGAAAGACGCTTGAAGGAGCTTGTCCAAGAAAGCCAAGCGTAAGAGCCATGAGTGGTCATCGCCGGTGACTTGTATTACTTGGGGAGTTTTGACATCTTTACTCGGGCGTCTATGGGAAGCGAAATGCTGGAGAGGGAGGAAATTTGTCATAATTGTGTACTATGCATGGATGAGATACATACCCGAGAAGTTGATCATGATATTCACGGCGCATAGTAAACTCAGGCTGCGAGTCCCGCGCTACACGATCACTCATATGCGCCTCCTATCAAAGGATCAGTAAGCGTTTTACGCCATAAGTAAAATCGATGATCCTTAGAATGCGTTCAATAATCTCAAGACAACGTGGACCTTCTCCAGCATACTCAGTGAGCAGGACTCTGAGCGCCCTCATAATGCGGCGCGCACCCCAATTGGGAAAGTCGCGACTGCGGCTTGAAACCTGGTATATACAACTCCATGGATATGTAGGCCCATCACTTCGTAGCATCCACCTGCAGCGTTGACTGGACACATTGGTACAATCGAAGACTTCTACTTCATATCTATGCTATCCGAAAAAGCAGACCAAATTAGACAAGCCCCTGAGACGAGAGCATCAGTGAATTATCTAATTACAGCACATTCAAGGGCTGTGAGACGCGTAAGACGTAAACCAAATCTCGACTGCTATGTTCGTCGAAAATGCAGTGATATCGGGCAGAGCTTTAGCCTGCTATAACCAGCCGACGGAACCAAGGACTTTCCAACCTCCATTCCAGCACCATCAAACTCCATCTCGGGTCCGGAAATAGACAATATCTCGGAAGAAGGCGATGGAAGAAGGCGATGAACAGTCACTAGCGCCTTCCTCATAACTTTTTAGGGCAACACGGTGGGGAAAACTGAACCGAAGGGTGTTGGGGGAGTGCGATGAAAACCGAACGGCGAAAAGACGAAGCCCGTTACTCTAAACTAGCTCCCTTAAACCTCTTAGCAAGCTGGTCACTCTCGGGACTGGGAGATATGGACCGGGGTAGGGTGGAGGATAGGGGGTTGCGACGTTTTCGGGTTTGGGAATCCGAGCGAGAAGGCTCGGCCGGTGTGGGCCAGGGGCGCTTAGGGGGGCGCTCACCACTCTCTTGAAGAATTGTCATCAACGTGGCCCATCCTGGGGTGTTCACAAGCTGCATGCCCTCGGCGGCAGACTTCGTTCTGGCGACGCGGCAGAGGAGTGATTCCTCATCCTGTCCACGAATGCGAGTTAGCGTTAGGTACACTAGATCGAAAGATGCACACCAGAACACTGACCTTGCTGAATGTGCCGACTCCATGCAAGAAGCACAGGATGTGGAAGTCGGAAACGCCTTGGATAGCTTTATCGGGATCACCGTGGGACATGAGTTTCTGGGCGACGTGTCGAAGCTCTTGGCTCTCGCCGATGACTTCGCGGTTCTCGATAGGGAAGCGACTGTCGGTGAATAACGGGGATGACACTGTTGGGAATCCGTGGGTGAGGGTGACTAGTAGGAAATCGACTGGGAAACTCGGCTCAGCGCTTTCCTGTACGCTTGCACCGTACTCATTAATTCGTCGGTAGAAGACTTCGGGGATGTATCGTGTCCTGCTTCCGATATCTTCGTCATGCTCCGATTGCACCAGCATCACGGTCGGGTCAGCTGAGGGTTCGACGATATCTCCTCGAACCATCTCAACTGCAGACACGGATGCTTGGTACGAGCTAATAGCAATCGCACCTGTCTCGTCTCCGCTGAGCACACAGGTTACGAAATCCGAGCCAAACTGTCCTGTCCGGCTCCATTTCGTTGACTTCGGATTTTGTGCCTGGAGTCGTGCAGCGAAGGCAATTTCGAGTGAAGACAAGAAGTATGAGTCGATGTGTCGCTTGCAAACCACTGAACCATCCCCGCGGCCGGCATCAATCAAGTCAGTAAATATGACACCAACCTTCTGCAATCCGCATAGACGGGCTACCTCGTCCACTTCCTTTTCGTTGTGCCAGTCATGGAGTGTTACGCCATCGATTTCGCCCGTTTGCGGGGGCTCGTAGATTGCTTCCACGACAGCCTTCACACCCAGTGGTACTTCGGTGTACTCCTCATATGTCCCATACAAGAAGCCCAGCCGTTGAGCACCTGACTTTCGCCAGAAATTAAGGAGAGAATTGATTAGATCAGGGGATGAGAACTCCACATGGTCTACCATGCGGAATTCCTGGGGTTGCAGACTGATTGCGCTTGGTTGACATTTGGTGCAAATGCCCTCCGGCCAAGGCGAATGTCCCGATGGGCAGTCTGTTCGCACTCGGTAATATGGTTCGTTGAGCGGAGGCATGAACGAGGTTCCCACTTCGGGCTTGTTGGTCGCGGCATTGATTTTCCGCAGGTATGAGTGGAAAGAAAGGTGCTTGATTTTCTTCTCTGCCATGTTGTTCGCATCGTAAGGCTCGAGTGGCATGCAGTAATCACACATCCCACGAGGACCGTGCCTGCACATCTTCAGGTCCATGCCACGCTTGATCTTTCCATCTTTCTTGTCTAGTAGATCGTCTAGCGGTGACTGCTGCACTAGCTCCCACGGGTTCTTGATTGGAGCGGAAGAACTTGGCTGTGGACGGATCGGGACTGTCTGCTCCTTCGGGATCGGTGCTCCGTTGAGTCGGTGTTCTGTAGTGGTAGATATGTCGCCGTTCGAGGGTCCATTCTGTTGTGCCTGTTCCTGGTACCCAATAAAGAGCTTATCGCCATGCCTTGAAGTCAGCGGCGCGTGAGTAATTCAATCTGTAGAGGCGAACATGGAATTCGACACTTACTTGAGGCCAACCTGCTGAAGCGAAACTCCTTGTAGGCTTCCTAGTAGTCTCTCCTCACCACCTGTGCCGATCGGTTTATTTGAGAGGGCAATGGACGAAGGTTGGACATTTGCCGGGAGGTGTTCTAAAATCTGATGCCGGTTACCGGATTAGATTTTGGCTCTCGAACTGCTATCGTTCCCTTCTGAGCAAGGGCCGACAAATACCTTTTTCTGAAGTGATGGGAAGAGTTCCTGCGGGCTGACCGTTAGTCGGAATTGGCCATTTCGACTCTCGAATCGCAGAAGAATAGAGGCCATCTTGACCCCGAGAAAACTAAAGCACTGCCAAAGAAGAGAGGGAGGGAGAGTGGCTCCAATTTCCGAGAAAAGCAAGTGGAAGAAGAAGACAAAGAAGACACATGCAAGTGAGAAGAGAAGCTCGACTCGAAGCTTCCCTGGTCACGTCACAGCTAGCGGGCGGTATGGTACCTGCCTGACAGAACACCCCGCGGTCGGCGGTGGAGTTTTGGGCGAGCCGTCGGTAAAGTCGTTACCACAGATACAGAGCCTGAAGATTAAGAGCCAGAATCCGTGTACTGCATGTACATATGAATAAATAATTTCAAGCAGAAGTGATAACAAAGCAGGGCCTATTTTTAATATCGGTGCTGGAAACGAATTTTGGAAAATTGTGTGCAAATGAGACAGAAATGTGCTGAGCAGAATACTACTAGTAATGGAAGGTGAACAATCTATGCAACATAGATGGATAGTTATAGAAAGTTGAACATCTACGTTTTAATGGGTTAAAAGCAATTGACAAAATTCTTCCATAAAATTCTTCCATTAGGCTAGAGATAGTTGGCTGTTGAGAATTGAAAATGGTATCCGTATCATCATAAGAATTCGAAACGCCTAAGAGAACGCCCCAGGGAGATAAGCCGAAGATTAGAGAACGCAGGAAGAGATATGGACCCAATCAAAGAATGGTACATTTCTTAGGCAAGCCGCATGGCCCCTCATTGCTCTTTTCCTTCTTGGCTGACTCCTGAGTACCCTGCTGCGCCTTGGGAGCCTGCTCGGTCTTTTGAGCGGCCTCCCCAGCAACAGGGGTCGAGCTCTCCGGCTTCGACTCGGTACCGTCATGTAGTCACTGGACCTTGGAAACAGTCTCGTAGAAGGCCTTGCCCTGAGCGGTGGCAACCTCGATCTCAAGGGCGGAGGGCTGACGGGAACCGTCGGCACCCTGTAGACGGGATGGTCAGCAAGAGAAAGGTATCGGAGTGTGTTGTTTTAACTTACAGCGAAGGTACCAGCACCCCAGGCGCTACCACCGTGAACCTCGTCCAAGTTGCTCAGCTGGGCGAAGACGGTCTTGTAGCCCAGAGGGACGTAGATGAAGCCGTGGTGGGCGAGAGTACTCATCGAGGCAAGGGCAGTCGACTCCTGGCCACCACCCTGAGTACCGGTCGACACGAAGAGACCGGCGTACTTGCCCCAGAAGCCACCGGTGGCCCAAATACCACCGGTCTTGTCCCAGAAGGTCTTCCACTGAGCAGGGAAGTTACCATAACGGGTAGGGATACCGAACAGAACAGCGTCGAAGGCGAGGAGGTCGGCGGGCTCAGCGACGGGGTAGCTGGCCTTAGCAGGAGCGTGCATCTTGCCCAAGACTTCCTCGTTGAGGGTCTCGGCGATCCTAGACTCAAACGTCAATCAAATGACGTGAAGGGCAATATTAATAGGGATGACTGACTGAAAGATCTCGGCTTGACCACCAGCGGACTCAATGCCCTTCTTCTCGGCCTCGGCCAAGGCCTTGATGTGGCCGTACATGGAGTACTGGTCGGACAGTTAGTGAGTGGGAGAGGAATGCATTGCCATTGCGAGACGTACATAGACAATTGCAACCTTAGGAGCCATGATGACAATTTGAGGAGTGTAGAGTGAACGATGTAGAGGAAAAGTCGAGAGAGAAAGAGCGGGGAGGGGAGCTATTTATAAAGCTTGACACCCCGCCGGGGGTAATATCCCAGGTACCTCATCGACCATATTAATTAGTATGTGTTCTAAGTACCTCTATGATTAGCAAGCGCAACAAAGCTTCGCTGCAGCTAGTTCTAAGGTTCCGAGGCTATCAGTCATCGATGACAGAGCAGAATGGAATATGATTGGCCGAACAGGTTCCACTCAGATTGAGAGTGATTCTTACTGAGAACTGACAAATGAAAATGTTTACGCGCCAAGGGTGGGCGTCACACCCTAACAAGTGCCGAGTAGAGTTACGGAACCATTAGTAAAGATGATAATTTTCTAGATTCTGCAGCAGAAGGAGATCGCTCTTAGTTAGCAACGGAATTAAGAGGATATAGACCATCTATGCAGTGCCTATCATGATGTCATGGAATCGCTTATGGTACCTAAGCATTTTCTTCACTACGTTTGCGGCACAACGCTCCGAATTTATCGTATGAGTTATATCGGGTAAGCTGACATCGGCGTACTCATGTCCGGTGGCTGACTACGATATATTAAAGTTTCACGGCACTACGGGTCTATTATTGCCAGGCGAAGCCAGTGTAACAGACGGCAAATACCGTACGATACAGCAAGGGTCGATTTCCCTTGTAGCACCAATCATGCCATTGAGCTCAAGTGGAAAAAAAACATGAATATCTTTGCGTCAAGTTCAATGGGGTATCGCGGGACTAGCGCAAGAACCATAAATGAAAAGAAACCAAGAAGCCCGTGGATCCCTTGCCGAAGCTACACCTCACTCCATGCCATGCAATGCCGCCATAAAAAAACCCTTGCAATAAGAATCACCTAACCCCTTCCACGTCCGCGGAAGCGGCCCCGCCCAAATCCACCACCCCGACCACGTTCATTTCGCCATTCACGTTCCCGTTCCTTTTCTCGTTCCTGTTCTTCACGGATGAGAACTCGTTCGCGCTCAAGTTCTTCCTCCGTCTTTTCAGTGCGCATTGTAGGCCGTGGTAGGTTTTCCGGCCAGCGAGGGTGGGCATTGGCACACGCTTTTCCATCAGGGCAGAATCCAGCCAGATAGAAGGCACATAGGCGCCGACGGACATGTCGCTTTGCACATAGGGGTCCCAATTCGCAATATCCGCGGTCGTAGTGCTCGCAAGGCGGCAGGCGTGCCTCCTCGCGGACATGCTGGTAAAGGCAATCGTCACCATTTGTGCAGTATCCGGATCGCGAAAATGACTGGCATTCTGGCATTCGTCTAAGGTTGTATTCATGGAGGTATTCGCATTTCAGTCCTTTCTTGCATAGTCCCTTGAGGAAATGTTTGCAAACCAGCGATCCGTGTGTCGTAGATGGCGCCATTCCGGATGCTGTGGTAGTCGAGGTTGTCACACGGGACGGGGTGGGGTGACGATCTGGACAAACAGGTCCTAATGGGCAGTGTCCTTCACTATAAGCTTTGCAGACAGGTACATCGCTGGCGAGTCCAAAGCCGAAGCTCTTGCGCAGAAAGGGTGTGAAAGAAAACTCGTTGTAGCTGGGATCGCGCGTCGGCTCAGCAGATATGATGTGCGCAGCTGCGCTTTCAGTGTCGGCAGCCATGGCTCGATGAAGCTCAGGCGAAGGACTGAGGGTAAAGAGACGATCGGTGGTCGTCCCGAGTTAGGTGCGTGTATGCGATTGACTATGCTGACCTCTTCGTGAACGAAATCGAAGGTGTGGAAAGAGAGTATCAGCAATAGATCCTGAGGGTATTTCAGCTCAAATTGGCATGGAGGAGAATCGAGGAGGAAGTTCGGTTGTTGAAGGTTGCGGAGCTGTCCAGGTTCCAAGCTTGTTCTCCGGTTGTCGCCTTAGAAATCAGGTGGCGACACGGTGTTTGGCTGGTTTGCATTTTGATCTCTAATTCAACCCATAGACAATCATACAACTTAGGTACATCGGAAGCAAGTTTCTCACTAAAAAGCTCGAATCTTTCGTCTAGTGGAAAATATATGACCATACGCCGAAAGGGAGACAAGGGAGATGGAAACCGAATACAGATGGAAAACCAGAAGCGACCAGGACCACAGAGAACTAAACTCCAACACCCAATCCAATTGCTATTTATTTGACATCGAGGCTACGGCTGACATGTTGCACTATATTTATTGGTCTATCAACATGTGCTTTGACAGACATGTTTACACGAACCCGAGCTGCTGGTCCATCAGATCCCGCACCATCGCCTCGTATGAGCGCCATTGAATCCCAAGCTCCGTTTCCGCCTTAGTCGTATCAACTGGGAACGAGACATCCTGGAAATCCTCAGATATTAACGCTCCAGAATTTGGATAGTGTTTGTGTACAATGCGTGCAATCTGAGAGCCCGTTGTCTTCGGCCCGGCCAGTAGATATTTCGAGCCATCCACGATCTTCGGATCCAGTGCTTTGATGTGCGCTTCGGCCACATCTTCAATATGCACTCCTACCAAATTCTTATGGGGATCGCCCTTCATGATGATACTCCACAGACCACCGTTGGACCCGGCGTTTACTCCGTCGGCAGAACTCTGAACAAGATTGTGCCCGTATACAAACGCGGGGTGCAGTGTCACCAATGCATACTGAGGCTTGGCTGTCTCCCTAAACTCCCAAGTTGCGTTGTTTGCAAGAAGTTTGGAGGCCTGATACAGTTTCATTGGTGTTGCAGCCGGGTTTTGAGGGTCCTGGAAATCCCCATTTTCATCAACCGAAAAGTCCCATTTGTTGTCCTCTAGGAGATGTGTCAATGCAATTCTTACTCGGGGATCAAAAATCGGGATATAAGATACCTTTCACCACACCACCAGTAGGAAGGCCAGACATTGGAATCAAGGCCGCAATGGATGACGTAACCACGACTTTCTTGATGGTCGGAACCTTTGCTGCTGCTTTCAGCATGGCAGTGGTCCCTTTCACAGCCGGGGGAAAGTATGTTTGTTTGTCGGTCCCATGGGGAAGGGGGGATGCAAGATGAAGGACGTAGTCCACGCCGTCCAACTTGTTGTCGAATGCCGCCTCATCGGTGAGGTCTGGAATGATAACAAATTCGAATTGGTCACTATACTTGGACAGCAGAGTTTGCAGTTGCTCAGATGGCTTTCGAAGACAAACTCGCAATCGATAGCCTGTTTTGAGAGCTTCCACTGCAGTGGCGCTCCCAATGAAGCCCGTGGCTCCGGTTATAAAGATCAATTCATTGGACATCTTGTTGGTTATTTGATTGCTGATGGGGAGAAAAAGCCCTATACTGCGATCAGCGGTCTTTTATATCTGCCATTTCAATTTGTAATCTGCCAGCGAATCCAATTGCTCAAGCCTTGACCTGGGATATACTTGACAGGTTAGGGTAATCAAAATGATGGGCCTCGGGACCCACGTCACCCCCCGGTCCGGCTACGAAGAAAGCCTCATCCCCACGAGACACCGATGTGCTCGATGTCATCCTATTTTGAATGTTAGACCGGGCGATCTAACATGCAACCCGAGTGATCCAATATACAACCCGAGCAAAGGCTGGTGTTACTACTGTCAAGATCAAGGAGTTGTACGATATAGTAATCAAAATCGGGGCCCGAGGCTGATGAAATGATCAAAATGCTTAGTGCCACAAAGTGGACCCGTATTCCAAATTTTTCTATTACACTATCTCCCCGACACGAGACTATGTGAGACGGAGAAAAAAGGTGATCATGCATATGGGCGATGACGCGACAATCTTTGATATCACTAATCTTCGACGTCTACCTAGGTAGGTATCTGGGACTTCACGATCTTCAGCGCAGGATAAGAATGAGCAGGATCCAATCTATATGAAAGTTGATGAAGACAAATCCATCTGACGTTCACTTTGAAGTCATTTTCAACAACTTGTTCTCACAACAAAGCGGCGGCTTCCTTCAAAATGCCTACCTGGGACATCAGACATAGTCCAAACACCATTACGGCTGCTGAAAAAGAACAACTCGCCAAGTCGATCACCACATTGTACGTCTCACGCGGCCTACCTGCATTCTACGTCCAAGTCCACTTCTCTGAGGACATTCCCGGTACTGCATTCGTTGGCGGCGAACCTCACACCAACTTTGCCGCGGTGACAATTTATCACGTTGCCCGTGCCTTCAAGAGCGACGAAGCCAAACGGCGATTCTTGGCTGATGTTGATGAGATCCTCAATCCAGTATTCGAGCCGAAGGGGATGGATTGGGAGTATTTCATCGCAGAAGCGTCGAGAGACTTGTGGAAGATGAATGGTCTGGTGCCACCAGAACCTGGGTCTGAGGGAGAGAAGAAATGGGCCGAATTGAACAAGGCTGTTAAGCTCTAGTGTTGCATGAAGATACTGAAGGCACGAATCACAAATAGGCATGCTACAGTGGGTACATACTTCGAGATACTCTTCAACGATATGTCTGTTTTGGACATCTCTATGAGCTTCTTACTATAAACATCTCTGATAGCTACAGGTCTTGCTTCCTGTCAACACAGGCCATGCTTTAACCAGGGTAAACACTACAAAGTCCTGCGCTCATCGATCTTCAGATTCGCAACATGGTCCGCAATTGTGTACACTCCTTTCGTCGGGAAAGTAGTCGAAGTAAGGTTATCTGAATAAAGACGAAGTAGCGACCAAGAACCGGCTGTTTCGGGATTGGTCATTGCCATGAACGCGTTTGGCCGTTGAAAATACCACTTTTTTCTTTTCTTTTCTTTTCTCGTAATCGTCCTCTCCTCACTTGAAGGTGATTTAGGTCTTTCTCATGCGATGTTGAAGGTTATACGTAGAAAAGTTCATTTCACAATTAAGCCCTGTCTAAGGAACTCAGAAGGGGCAGAAAATATCTATACAACCAGACATCTAAAAAGACTATCTGAGGAGACTACCGAAGAAGACCAAGAAGATTACGGCCGCTTATGCAGCCCACTATTCTTGTACAACATAGGTAGTCAAACGGTATCCTTGCAGAATGTAGTAAGAAATTCCAGACTCGGCGGGAAAGCATAAACCCGGATATGCATCGCTGCCTATTGTTCCCCAGCCTCATCTTATAAACTCTGCCTTGAATCAAATACCCGTCTACTCCGTACTCCGTCCACGGGTACACGCTTCAGTTATCGAGTCGAAAAAAGCAAACATTAGCAAAATGTCAAAGCATCGCCCTTTTTGGTCATTGGCTTCGCAGAATAGATTGCTCACCGGAGCACCAACACGAGATTGACGCTGAATTCGTATTTTCACGAGTCATGATCGTCCACAATAATTTCGTTTTACGGCGATCTGGCGCCGTTTTGCAAAATCTTTTGAACACGGGGTGCGTCTCTCATGCAGGACGATCCACAGTTGTGTCTTAGCTTTCCCTGATAGGGTTTTTTTTCTTACTGAGTCTGCGCTGATTAGATCGGACCACACGCTATACGGAGATCGCCGGAGAAGATCCGGCGTGCGTTGGATCCAAAACAGTTCGTAAGTGAACTCCAAGGCAGTGCAGATTGCCAGTTGGCAAGCAACCTTAACCCCGCATCTGCTACAAAGATGCGAAACATCAGCAGTTGTATTCCGTACTTTTGTTGAAAAGTGCTGCGCATATGCTTAGCCCGCATTCCCCGCATCTCACTGCATCCAATTGTTGACTTGACCATCTACGCCAAGGTGCCTAGTGAAGTTACCTCAGATTTGCATCTGCAAACTGCCTGATCATACGCTCCACCCAATTGGTGCAAGTGCAAAGGGGAGACTAATAAAAGGATCGAGGCGAAGATCCACGTGACGTATTCCAAAAAAGGAAACACACAGCATGTTCTGGGCACTTTCCAATTTCCAATTCAATCCTTTCTCTTCCTTTTTCCCTTTGTCACTTTTTTCGGAATTCTGTTCAGCTTCAGTCCTTTCTGTTGTTCAACCCAATGCGCGACCTTTCACACTAACCTTGACGTCTTGATAATGTTCTCAGCTTCCAGGCTCTTCCGCCGACTGGGCGCGGGTCGTGACCCCGCCGCCGAGTCCCATGTCTCATACGAAGTGCCATTGTACACAAACGCGGCCTACTATCCGAATTGGAGAATCTATCGAAAGGAGCCTCCTTCATCTTTGCGCTTGGGATTTATCTCACACGTGTTCTACGCATTTGCCTGGTAAAACACAGCCAATTATCGCCGCTCAAAGGCCCGAGTTCGAGTAGATGGCTGACGCGCTAATCTCAAATTGGTTTCTCCAGGGTGAAAGATGACGGTACTGTCTATGTAAGTTTAAGTTCAATGCACCGGCTCCAATGTGGGAATATCCATTGACGCTGCGTCATAGTTGAGTGATGAATGGGCTGATACCCAGATGCCTGTTGACGGCGCAGAAGGTTGTCTTAGAGCTTTCGTCCAATTGAAGCAACAGTACTCTAAAATGAGGGTCATCCTCTCTGTTGGCGGTGGTGGAAAAGGCAGTGAGAACTTCGCCGCTGTAGCCAACAGCCGCTCTCGAGTGGACACTTTCGTTCGCACTGCGCGGGCACTGGTGGACCAATTTGGAATTGATGGGATTGACAGTAAGGCCGCGTTATGTTTTTGATTACGACGCAAGTTGGAAGCACCTGACTCACTATATCTGCCATGCAGTCGACTGGGAGCATCCCTCTGATTCCAAGCAAGGAAAAGATTATGTTCGTCTCCTCGCGCGCCTGCGGGAGGTGTTACCCGCTCCACGATATGTCCTTACCACCGCCCTCCCTGCTGGCCAGTGGGCATTGCGGAACATTGACCTTGCTGCGGCACAAAAGCATCTTGACATGATCAACCTCATGACCTATGATTTCGCTGGACCATGGGAATCCGAGACGGGCCATCAGGCGCAGCTTTATGGCTCAGGTGTGTCTGGTGATTCGGCAGTTTCTTACGTCATGCGGCAAGGAGTCTCCCTTAAAAAGATTATTTTGGGTGTCCCGGTTTATGGACGATCATTCCTGGGTAGCGACGGCCCTGGTCAGCGGTATACTGGAAGCGGTGGCGAGGATGGTGTTTTTGACTATCGCGATCTGCCCCGACCGGGCACACAGGAGTACCATGACAGCAGCATTGGTGCGTCATTCTGTGTTGGAGATGATGGCGGTTTTGTCACATATGATACCCCTGAAACAGTAAAACAGAAGGCGGAATTCGTGACCTCGTTGAAACTGGGCGGCCTGTTCTACTGGCATGTCTGCTCGGATGCCCGAGGACCACGCAGCTTGGTTGAGACCGGATACAACACGCTGCACGAGATGTGAGAGTTTTAGCTGTTTGAAAAAGCAACAATAAATAAAAAATCAGATTATTTCATGGAGCGCTGATATCTTCATGAAGGCTTGTTATAGCTAGAACAGTCTCTCAAAGCCAATTATGATATTTTAACAAGTATCTCTTGTGTTGGCTTGCAGGCTGTGACCCGATTATCTAGCGGGAACGGTAAAATATAGATGATATCATCTTTCAGGGTCAACAAGGTGGCACGAACAGACAGTCGGCGCTTTTACGGAGGTCAAGTATGAGATTGGACTTCCATGAGACAACCGACGGCCGAGGTCCATCTCCCCCGCATCTTCAAGTGCTTCTATAAAACTCATTTTAATGTTTTCGTCTGTTTTCTTTTTCTATTATTGAATTCAACTCTAAGAACCACACCATGTCCTCACCCCTGCCTGCGACAGCAGATAGCGGCTACATCACCGACCCTGGCCCGTTGGAGAATACCTACACGTCGGATCCCAGCCTTCAACGGACACTGGCATGTGAGTTTCTCACTCATACTTAGTTTATCATTCCTAAACATTATTCAGGGTACCTACCATCCGCTACATTGCAATCTGTACAACCGCATCTCACCCAGTTCGGTGCCGAGGCTATTTCCGAGCAGGTCCGTGAATGGAGCGCCGATGCTGAGCGTAACGTGCCATATGTGAAGAGCCATAACGTTTGGGGTAAGCGATATGATTATGACCGATTGGTGACCGCGGAAGGCTGGAAGCAATTAGGCAAATGGGGTGCTCGGAATAGGTATCCTCTATAAATCGCGCCTTCAAGATGACGTGCATGATCTAACTTGATCCGATTAGGATCGTCTCGGCTGGCTATGATAAGTGTTTAGGAGTCGATCGGAGAACAGTTCAGTATGCGCTGTGAGTATTTTGTCGGCGATCTTTCTACGCTATCACTCATGCCATGATTCCAGGAATTATTTGTACTCGCCTTCCTCTGGCCTCTACTCCTGTCCGATTAGCATGACCGATGGCGCTGCCTTTATTCTCTCATCTAGAATCAACAAGCTGCCATCTACACATCCTTTCCATGCTGCGTTCCAGGGACTGATCTCAGAAAAGGATGGTCACTGGACCTCGGGCCAGTGGATGACCGAGAGAGCCGGTGGCAGCGATGTCCAAAACACCGAAACATGGGCCACATACTCGCCGCTAGCTACCTCCTCGGGCTCCGACCTACTGGGTGATGGCGACTATCTCATCAGTGGATTCAAGTTCTTCTCCTCTGCAACGGATGCAAACCTTGCGCTTTTACTCGCGAAAACACCGTCCGGAAAGCTAAGCACGTTCCTCGCCCCATTGCGACGGACCGTGGTCGGTGCCGACGGTGTCTCCAGAGTTGTATCTAATGGCGTCAGAATCCATCGACTAAAGAACAAACTCGGTACCAAAGAATTGCCGACAGCCGAATTGGAACTAAAGGATATGCGTGCGCACCTCATTGGGGAACTAGACCAGGGTATCGTCACTATTGCGCCTCTTCTCAACGTCACCCGGCTCCATACCTTCATTGGATCGCTTGCCGGTTGGCGCCGAGCCATCAGCATCACGAAGAGCTTTGCGAAAGCGAGGACTACTGTCGGCGAACCGCTCTGGTTGATCCCAATGCATCTGCGACTTCTCGCGGATATAGAAGTAAAGCATCGGGGTGGAATGAACCTTGCATGGTTCACGGTCGCTTTGTTTGGGGTTGTTGAGGACCAAACACCGTCATCCAATAAACTCGCGCATCTACCTCAACCTGGCAAGGAAGCCGAGGTGGTTTTCCGTACCTTAACTGCCACTGCCAAGGCTGTCATCAGCAAGATGGCCACTGCGGGAATTCAGGAATGCCAGGAATCTATGGGTGGAGTCGGCTATATGGATGAGGCTGACGAGCCCGAGTTCAATATCTCTCGGATTATGCGCAATAACGCAGTCAATTCTATCTGGGAGGGTACTACCAACGTGCTAGCCAGCGAGTTCGTCCGCTTCCTTATCAAGAAGGATAATCTGAAGATATTTGGAACATGGCTTGACCGTACCTTGACCCTGATTCAGAGCGCGGATCTGCGGAATGCCCTGACAACTGCATGGCCAGCTTTGCGTGCTCGTTTTACAACTCAGGATCCCGCCTCAACTGTCGCTGGTGGCCGTCGCTTTATGTTTACTCTGGCTTGGATTCTGTCCGGTGTTCTTCTGGCGCTTGATGCTGAACGCGATAATGACCCTGTGACGACAGAGATTGCTCGTCGCTGGGTCTTGAGTGCCGAGGGTGGTGTTGGAGAGCAGGTGTTCCATGACATTGTTACAGTCAGTGGCACTGCTAGCCCTAACTCTGGAGGTGAGGAACATCTGAAATGGGACTGCCGCATTGCCTGGGGAGTCGATCTGCCGGCGAACCGTGCATCTGGTCACCGATCCTTGCAAAAGGCGAGCTCAAAGCTTTGAGCAAGTCAAGCATGAAGATTTATGCCATATATAGCATCTAACCTTGGCTGCTCTTTTCGATGTTTCATCTAGCTGTACATATATGAAAAGAATATCATTAGCAGGCCATTGCAAATTACTGAGAAGGCAGTCTGATACGGCCACGATGCAAAGCTAGCGCTAGGTTTGTGATTTGATTACACGGATTTCAGAAAATCTAAAGATCGACTTGAACCGTTGGGTATTGTTGTTTCTAGTACAGAATCACAACTAACAAATTCTGGACACGCAGAGCAGCTGATATTGTCCAATCTTCTACCACATCTCGTCTTGCCTGCTCAGAGTTCCAATCCATATCGGCCATATCCAAAGCAGCAGGCCCCGGATACATTCTCACAGTCACATATGGCGGGACTCGGTGAGCTGCTGTTTGCAGGTATCATTTCGTTGAACCATGTCTCTAAATGTCGTTAGAAAGATTGTTGGATAGCTACACTTTCTTGATTTACTTACTTTGATTGTCGTCCGGCCAACTTTGGATACTAGGTGAATCCAGTAAATGCATAGGGGTTAATTGGCTGATCCATTGATGAAACGAAATTCCCGCAGTTTCAACATCATTATCGCTTGGTTCGATCGAGACGTCGGTGCTTTGAATAGAGATCTGATGGGTGCCGTCGGCGATCTTTGTCATGGAGAATCTCTGTAGCGATAGATTTTCTCCGAAGAAATCCCAAACAGACTTCCAAAGAACATCCTCATGATCTACAGGAGGTATGTAGGGGTTGAAGGGGTATAACCTCGTCCGGGTGGTAGATGTCCAGCTGGTTGAGCATAATACGGAGTCGAGGTTGGAGTGTAGGCTGTTGAAGTCGGAGTGTAGTCTGTTGAAGTTGGAGCCCAGGCTGTTGAGGTTGGAGTGTAGGCTGTTGAAGTCAGGGTGTAGTCTGTCGAGGTTGGAGCATAGACATTTGTGGTTGTAAAAATAGGGACTGGAGGTGGACCAAGCCAGGCTGGAGTCATAGAATACCAAATCGATGGATAGTCCGGCAACAATGATAGTGAGATAGCTTCCATCATCACCTCAAAAAGCGTGAAAATAGCGAGGGTCTCCTTGGCTTTGATGAGAAATGACTTCAAATCCTCAGAATTGACACAAGTCTTATGGAGATGGAGCTCTTTCAGGCGATTGAATTCGATTTTGCTAGAAAGCTCTCCAAAGTAATAGTCTTGCGAGATAGTAAGTCTTTCTAGGCGGGGAGCACATGGATAAGCAGAGCGATCCAGGTCGTTGCATCCATGATATAAGCTGGCTTTGTGGTTCTAAAAGCTATGCAAACCTGGAGGTCCTCTAAATCATCTAGAACGGATTGAACAGAGCTGTATTCCTCTGAGAGGATGATTTCTGGGGCGATGTTACCACAGTAATCAGGATTGCAAGTGTGCAACTTCCTGATTTTCCGATAGGTTCCACTGATCGCCTGTAAACGTCTCGACGCGGCTAAAGAGTTAACCTTGTCCATTACGCTTCCGCTACCACGAAGCGCCTCGAGATTTTTGCTCCCGAATCGGAAGTCGGCAAACACATTGCTCACTCTCCTGGAACCATAACCTGTCGTCTGAACAAATCATTAAATCAAAGGGACCACTCCGAGATATCTCCCGTGTAATCCCTTTCCCTCCGGTAATTTCTCTGAGGGGGCCTAGCAAGATCAAAATATGGGAACCACTCTTCACCGACAGTTCCTTTGGCCTTGAAAGGCATTGCATCCTGGAAACCAACGAAGTAACTGCAGCGATATGTCAGTCAACATCAACTTCTGGGATTATAAAGTGATAAGAAGCATACAGAGCACCGTCAAGCTCATCCCAGATCAAGTTGTGAGGTCTAAGGTGCTGGGGGAAATATCCCATTTTCATGATCTTACTAATAATCATATTGTTAGCGCTTCAAGGTTACCCGGTAGTAGTTGAAATGTGGTCAACTCACGGAAGCTCTTGAAGGAAGGCCTCACGGACACGTTGTCGTTCACTTGCTTTCAAATCCCAATACACAAAGGCAGTTCTGACACCTCCTAGGCATTTTCCAGGCACCTTCTGCTATATGATCCATGTGATATGCCCTCCAGGAATTGGTCCATTGGTACCTTGAGTGCCTTGCTTATATGCTTGTAACTGAGGAGTATTTTGCGAGCTATTGTCGGTGAGGATTTTGTATGCATTCAGCTCCGGGGGTGTGATTTCGGCTGCTTGTCGGGCAAGGGTAGCTCGTTCCGCGCGCTCATAACCAATGAATGGAACTTCGTAAAGGCGCATAAAGCACTCTTCCTGATTAGTAGCATTGGCGCATTTGAACTGAGCACAGGCGTAAGAGGGAACATGCGTCTCGTCAGATTGGTAGCCATGCGTATTGACTAGTTTCCGATCACCCATTTCGAGAGCGCGGGCTCATCCAGGCTGACCTTGTCGCCTTCGTCTAGTCCACTAGGGAACCATGATCGCGTGACGTCCATGGTCGATTCGATTCGATTCGAGGTAGAAGTGAAAAATGAAGAAAAGGTTGGCAAGCAGATGAAAAGAAAGTTGAAATGATCAAAATTGGGAAGAGGAGGATGAAGAGTTGAAAGTGAAAGCAAACCTTGGTACTTCCAAGGTCGCATGGCTGACACGTATGTAAAACCTTCCAAGGTTGGGAAGTCAGAAAATTGAAAGTTGTCGGGGGCCCATCATGACCGGGGGAGATATACCCGACAAACGAAAGGTTGGCAGATTCATGGAAGGAGGTATGCATTTCCCGGCCGGTATAATATGCGTGCTGAGAGAAAATTGACAGCGATAGTGCCCTGAACACAGGGCATTCGTTTCGGGTCGTCAGACATATACTCGACCACCGAATCGGCTCCTCCCAATTTCGTCATCTCAACCGCTTTCTGTGTCGGATGTCGACGACCCCATGGATCTGACGAAGTTGTATTTTTGCTTATCGTCGCGCAGTCTGAAAAGCCGTTCAGGGGCCACACAATCCGTAAAGGCTTGAGCAGTAAGCATGTTCCTCAATTCATTATTGGGCCAAAGGTCGAGATATTGATAAGGCAGGCCATTCGTCTCGCCAGCTTCCCAAAACCATCAGCAGTACCGTTGCTAATCCCGGATTTCTATATCACTTCGGGCAGTATTATGATCTTGAGGTGCAAAAGGACAATAGAGGTAAGTATAGACGACTTAATTAAAGCCGATATAACAGACGGTGGTGGTGTTTTGAAAGAGAACATGAGAAAGGAGCTTTTGTACATTGAAATGAAATGAACCGAGACCGATCTGTGTGACGCCAATTCTCCAGTTTTGTTGTGTTCATACATTGAGTAGCCAGGAGCCACTCCAGTCAAATCCGGCGCCTTCCCAATTATTACTGAATGGATCCAAACTCACATCAAGAGAGGCAAAGTCGTAAGTATCCGCCTGTTGTCCCGGTGGAGCGTCCAGGGACCGAAGGGCATCATTAGAGTCTTGAATGTCGGCCATAGTGCAAGTAGACGTAATGCCCGTGTTCCCACTCATTGGCTCTGAGGAGTGTCCAATGGCTTGCCATTGTTTGCAAAGTTTTGTGTCGAACCCTTCGAAGAAGGAGGCTGCGTCCGGATCAAGCGTAGGTGATGGACCCTCAAAGGGACCCAGCTCTCGAACTTTCTCGGTCAACTTGTTCAGCGCACGCAACGGTCCGACAGCCGAGAGCCACCTTTCGGATAGCTTTTGAAGGGAGAGTTTCATGACTGTTAATTCATGTTCGGCGGTACTCTGTAGGTGGGTATAGCGACAGCTAGAAAGGAGTGACAGTCCAGCGCAGAGTGGATAGAATGCAAAGACAGGGCCCAAGTATCGAAGCTCATCGCGAAGCAAGAATTCCTCGTAAATCCCAGCAATAAACGAAGATGCGACTAGCGATGCTGCGGGTGGTACGCTACCTGGCGTAGGCGAGCGATGGAGAATAGTGAGCACCACGAAATACATGACCAGCAGTTGTTGAACGTCGAGGTTGCAAATAGCCGCATCATCTTGAGCTGCGACGGATGATCGTAATCTTGGAATAACTTGTTTTGCCCATCGGTAGACAGCGTTCTCGAGATCGACCCGCCTTTGCCGAGAGATCTCTTGTCGCAAATGGGATTCGACCGTGTCTCCCAGAAGCCGGGATATCGTACAGTACGCTAGGAATAATTGAGACTTGAAGTTGTTCACGGGGAAGTCATTAAGTGATGGCGGAAGCACATCGCTGTCCCGGAGATTGATAGTTCGTGGTCGGCCGACGCCAACAGAAATTATATTGTCTCTCACCTATGGATTTTAGTGAATAGTACTTTATGAGCTGCAGATTCAACGAGATACATACCACGAGAGACCACCACAGCCTTCTGCGGAACCCCCGATCCCGGGAATTCGGCGAGGGTTCCTTGTGTAGCCCAATCTGAAAGGCCATTGCTCCAGCTGTTCGAATCCAAAACCCACTGGTATCGGTAGAGACATCCTCAGGCCCAACCGGGTTATACCAATGCAGCAGGCAGGCGGCCACAATAGAAATCAAAGGGTCGTCACAACCACCAAAAAAGAAAAGTAGTTTTGCTCTTCGATAGAACACTTCGCTGGACCCATAGTCCAGATGAGCTTTGGAGACTCTGCTTCCAGCCAGAAAGACAGCCTGGAGGAGCAGCATTGATCGCGGTGCACTCTCATCGAGCCATTTCGGGTCCACGACCGGTGTCCAGGGTGCACAGTGCATGTCAAAACTGGCCATTAGCTCTGTTTGGACTGATACTGGAGGTAACTCAAAGGCACCCTGCTCGCGGAGCATTTGCAAGTCAGTGGCTGATGCTTTGGGGTTGGTGTATGTAGTTTCGCGACCAGGTTTGACCATATTTTCATCAAACGGGACGCTGCCGCCGAGATATTCACTGCGGCCGCGGTAGCTCTCTTCTTTAATGAACGGCTCGCCATTATTAGCGGCCGCGGCTGTATTCCTTTCAATTGGAACTAGCCCATGAGACACGCTCAAAGAATTCCGCTGTGAAACCACTTGCGGCTCTGCTGACTCGGGAGGAACTTGTGAGCTCCGCGGTGTCTGACTCAAGGGAGCAGAGATTGACACATTCCGCCCTGGCGACAGGCTGTTGGTGAACCTCTTGCGCTTCCTTGTATATGGTCTGAGGGGAATCAATTATTTTCGATTATTTTCGACTTCCCTAGTGCGGGTCTACTTACCTGCACTCCACATCCGACTTTTTGCAGTTGGTGCAAGGGTCTTGCGTCGCAAAGTCGCACCTCACCTGTAACTATTAGCAACTACTGGAGAATGCGCCAAAGGATGATAAATGCGACACCTTTCTTTTATGACAGATTATACATGCTGAAGACATGGCGCTATGCCCCGTAGGTCCCGAGTGACGGTGATGGTTGGAGGTCGAGAGAGTGGGGTTTAGCCGAGGCATGGAAGGTCTATAAAGCGCTCAACCAGCAACATTTCGTCTTGTTTCAATTACTTTTCCTTATTTTTATATGGCGGAAAAGGACAAGAGTAACAATGGATACTTCCTCGTATTCTAGCGTCTCGGTGATTGCAATAAATCGCCCCGATAGGAAGAATGCCGTCGACCCCCGGACTGCGAAGGTGCTATACGAAGCCATTCTTGTCTTTGAGAATGACCCGAAACAGAAAGTGTGTGTCCTGACAGGTGTCGGTAGTAGCTTTTGCGCAGGAGCCGATCTCCATAGCGTTGCACATGCAAACAATGACACACCCAGCGACAACCTCCAACCTGTCAACGGTCGCAACTGGGGGCCAATAGGTCCATCTAGACTCAGTATCAAAAATCCAGTCATATGTGCTCCCTCCGGATAAGCCGTCGCAGGAGGTCTAGAGCTGAGCCTACTTGCAGATATGCGCGTGGTTGAAGAAGACGCAGTCTTTGGGATCTTTTGTCGGCGCCGGGGTGTGCCTCTGATCGATGGAGGAACGGTCCGCCTGCAAGCCATTGTCGGCCTTGGCCTTGCGTTGGATGTGATATTGACCAGTCGGCCTGTAAGCGCCCAGGAAGCGTTGGCTATGGGACTGGCCGGCCGGGTGGTTCCTAAAGCAGAATCATTTAAGGAAGCTATTGTGATGGCAAATTTCCTGAGCTATGTCTCAACACAGATCGCCAGTCATGCTACTACAGTGCGTATGAGGCCTCCTAGTTCCAGGATGCGATGTCGCAGAAGTTCAATGCTGGGGGCAAGGTGATTTCGCAGGAAGCCATCACAGGTGCAGCGAAGTTCAGCAAAGGCTCAGAGCCGCATGAGAGGAGGATCACAGCAAGCTATAGAGCAAGAAGATTCCATTGAAGGAGTTTATATTAACAAATTATTTCTTTGGATATCTAAAACCAATTATAACTGGTGGCAGCAGTTGTGTAAGGGCTTCTATGTTAATACAAACCAGACATGTATCTTCAGAGATATGTCGTATTGCGCGAATATAGAGGGAGTCCACGACAAATTCCCTAGTTAGTCTTCTTTTCGGGGTCGCTCGAGTCCTCTGGTGTGAATTTGACACGCTTGCCGTAAACCAATGGAGTACGAGAAATCAAGGAGCCAACGGCATATCCGATGTAGGCTCCAACGAGAATCGTGATTGGGAATGCCTGCCAAGGTCGGTCCCTTCATGTATCGAGTTAGCCGGGTCTTTCGCATTTGAAGTACAAGATGAACGTGTAACTCACCAGTCAAGAGGAATAGGAATAGCGCCAAACCAGGCCCCCAAGCCTGTGCCGAGCGCACTGCCCCAGACCGCATCAGCGGGACGGGAAATGCCCCAAACCTCGTTCCACACAGCGCGATCCACTCCGTGAACGTAGATCAGGGCCGTCGCGGATAGAACGGCCATGTGAGCCGCACACAGGACGGTCTCGGAATTGTGTGTTGTGAGCGGTGCGCCGAATAGAACCAGAAGGATTGTTAGCACTGGGGTGGCCAATGCAAAGGTCAGAGAGAGCGAGAGGAGGGCCGGCTAGACAATCATGTCAGTATCAATGGGCCACAGTTCTCACTTAATTGGAGAAACATCGCGTACCAGTGACCGGGACCAAATGCACGCCCAACTGTTGGCGTGTTGCTTCCGCTTCCCATGTTTTCCATGACGCACGGCACCACCCGGCCCAGATGACCGAAGACTTGACTTGCCATCAGCCGGGGCGGACGCACTCGTCTCCGTTGACGATGTCGACCCAGCGGGTGGAAGGCAAACGATCACGTAGAAAATTTGTAGAAGGGTGAGCCATGGTAGGGCGGAAATAAGCTCCTTAGTGGGATCAGCCACCAATTCTTCGAAGCGAGTAGCGCCCAATGCCAAAAGGAGTGCTGGGTGCGCAATCGAGTAGGTCCGCGCTATCAGCGAGGGGAGGATGTTGACGGGAGGGGCCGACGGTTTCTCGACGGGGGCCTGGGGTGTCAAAGAGGAAGCCCCTGGTGCGGAAGAGATATCTTGGGGCATTGCAGCATTCAACTGGCAGTTTTCTGTGGAAAACAAACCTTGAGCAGCTCCCGGCTGATTCGGGGTGGAAATGGAGGGTCTTCAATGGGGATGACAGCTCAGATGTGATTGGTTGTGGCCCAGTTGCCGTGTCTCCTGATATCTCAGGCATGAAAGGTCTATTGCCTTATTTATCAGGCAGCATAATCATTTTCGATGTCACAAATGGATTTTTACTGCCACTCACGCTGTCAATAGTCATCTACTTGAATACATCGGGCATGCATACATACTTAGGTAGTCCATAAAATTGTAGCGGCTTTACTGCAGCACTATAATTCATTCTGTAGTTTCTTGGGTTTTTGGCAACTTTTAATTTATTTCTCCAAACTCATTGTGACATATTATTCGTTACTCTCTATCCTTGTGAAAATAGACGTCTACAGCTGTCTCGCTATCTTATTATCAGCGATCCGGATCAAAGTTTATGTCGAATTTCTATAGCTAGCTGCCTATATAGGTTAGTCTACCATAGAGTCGGGGTAAATATAGGAACGTTCTCCGCTTTAACCTCCCTGCCGCCATCTCCTATCACCTCCCATCTTGTTTATGCCACCACATCGAAGAACCCGGGCATCCATTGCTTGTGAGCGCTGCAAGCGCCGTAAGACAAAGGCAAGGGCGTGATGATGCGTTGAAGCGACGATGATTACTGACACAGAGATAGTGTAATGGCGAGCTCCCCGTATGTTCGGCGTGTGAGCGGTCAAGATCCAGTATGTTTTGAAATTTATATCTTTGAAAATGAGGAACAGTGTGGAGATTCTAAGGATCGCAGACTGTACTTGGCCAACATTGCCAGGGCTTGATGCCTTCCACACCATAGAGCACTCGCAACTGGTACAACATGCTAGCAGACTAGAAAAACAAGTGGCCGAGCTACAGAACCGCCTCCAGTCCCAGAGAAATGAAAGCTGCACTCATGAAGTCGCCCCACATTCCATCTCGCCGGTCGACTACCATGGCGAGCTATCAACGGATGTTGTGCTTTTGAGTATGAACGCCGCTGCAGAGCCGTCATTTATCGGTGCAACATCGGGCTTCTCGCTTTCTAGGCTCGTGGAGGGGATCTTATCTGAGTCTATGTTAACCGAAAGGGTTAGAGACAATGACACTACTGTGTCTGGTCAGACACCGATGCCAGAGCAGTCCGAGGCCACAGATCAAGAAGATGTGTTGGTCGATACATTTTTTCAACGAGTGCATCCTCGATATCCATTTCTCGACGAGGTATCCCTTCGGGATTTATTCCGTCAGACAACTAGGGACAAGGATCACAATGCCCACAACCTCTTCTTACTCTATATGGTTTACGCTATTGCTGCGAGGACCATTCAGCTGCACCCGGAGATGCGTCGATGTACAAGCCCAGAGGTATGTCGCGTCACAGGATCCCAAGGAGAGATATTCGATTCTGAAACGCGCCTAGACATACTTTACACGTGCCCTTCGCCATATCGACTCCGCTCTAGCGAGCCAGAGCCTGCAACGGGTCCAAGCCCTCCTATTGATCGCCGTCTACCTTCTCCGAACTCCCAGTAATGTGTCAAATCTTGGAAGCTGGCACATTATCGGGCTTGCCATCCGACACGCGGTAGAGATGGGTCTTCACCGCAATCTCCGTGATTCTCGGGCGAGGCAATTGAATGAAGACGATCTGAATCTGCGCAACCGTGTCTTTTGGAGTGCGTACGTTTTGGATCGAGCGGTCTCATTGACCCTTGGCAGACCATTTGCCCTAGCAGAACATGAGATCGATGTTCCGGTAATTGTCATTTGATTTCGAATGAGTATGATGCTACTGGATACTTACCGGCGAACAGGTACATGACTCGAGAAAATACCAATCGTTCACCCACATGTGCCATTTGCGACGACTGGAAAGCCGCATTCACCGAGAGATATTTGGTGCCGACGTGCAAGAAGCTTCCGATGAAAAGATTGACTGTTTCCGGTATGAGCTGGATGCTTGGCGACTCCTTGCCCCGGTCCCGGTATATGTCTCCTCCGTTCTCCCTGGTTACTCAATGTACGATACAAAGGAATTCTTCGATATTCAATACAGCAAGGCACTACGTATGCTCCTTCAGCGACGTATCACTATGGCAAAGAATGAAACCGAAGGAGACGCTCTGAAGACTGTAGAGTATCTCACACTGAGTGCTCGGGCAGCTGGGGACATCTGCCAACATTACAAAGTGCTCCATCAGCGAAGGCCCTTGGGCTGGAATCTCCTGGCGCTACATTCTATCTTCACGGCCGGTTTGACTCTCCTATACTCCACCTGGACTAGGAAGGAGAGGCCCGACCTCGTCGCGTTGGAAGATATCCGAGCCTGTTCGAGTGTTCTGTTCGCTATCTCAGAGCAATGGCCGTCGACAAAACGGTTCAGGGATATTTTTGAAACACTGACGCGGGAGATGATGGATATTTTGAAACGCAGCCAACCTCAGAATTGGAACGGACTTTTTCCAGTTGATGCGAATGCGTTCGGAGTCGATGGTTTTTGGTCGACTTTTGATGATTTAGTGGAAGACGATTACATTCGCGATCAGTTTAGGCTTGAGGACATGATGGGTTAAATCGTTGTAATCAGACATATTCTTTCATCGCAACTCGAAATCTTGGAAAATTCCTTCGCATGGGCAACCTTTACAAACTCGCACCGTGCGTTTAGACAGATTATAAACGACACAGCAGACGGTCGAGGTGGGACCAGAATACGGCCCTGAGTTCTCCTGATTGGTACTTTGTTCCTCAACGACATGCTCACATAGACTATGCGGATAACCTGCATGGTCCTGGAATGCCACCACAATATCTCGTTCGATCAAATTTTCCCTCTGCGCCTTTTCGCGCAGCCCTGCTTCTAGTCGCTTACCGCGATACCACGAGCTCCCTCCGAGGTATGTATCGGAAATTTGTGTCTGTGCCAGGAAAGGAGAAGTCTGGAAGTGGTTGCTGTGCACAAGGTACGGCTTTTCCGAACCCGATGAAATGACGGACCTGAAGATCGTCCGCGGTGTCACTTCCAGACACATACCAATGTCGTCGGCAGATGAGACCATGATATTACACGAGACGTGTCGTGGGGTTCGCGCGATGCACTTCAGTCCGACTGAATAGTTAGACTGCTCAAGGAAGAGCCGCCTCAATGATCCAGAGGGGGGGATAGGCGTTGATAAATCGGGTGCTTGATCATTGTCACTCTGCAGCGAGTTCGCTGTGAGACCTAGCCCGGCCCCGTTGCACCCTGAGCGGCCCAACTGACCCGCTTCGGTGACAAGGAACATTGTCGGGATGTTCTCAGAGACATCTGGATGAATCTCAAGATAGATAATGGCGTCCTCGGTGACAAGTCGGTGTGACATATCCCAGTTCTGCGCAGTGAAAACTACCCGATCCTTTGTCGCGGGGGCGAGAATGATAGCGGAGGTGCATTCTTCTGCGACTTCGACCCGCTGTTCTTCGTCGACGACCTTTTCCTTGATGGCAGGCTTCTCTTCACAAACGGCCTCGAACTTTACATGCGAGAGGTCATATCGCGCATTCAACATGACGATGTCTTCGATTGAAACACCAGCGCCAGCAGCAACACCGCGCATCTCTTCCCATCCTGATGGCCAGTAACGTTGCAACCCAGGAATATAGCAGTCATGAATGACTCTCGAAACCGAAGACCTGAAAATCAGCACCCTTCAGCACATATTTGAGACCCGAGTGGCTTACCATGGTCCTAGTTTGCCTGGCTGCTTATAGTAGGTGACATTGCGCTGTATCTTCTCCTTTGTTTGCTCACCATAGGAGAATCCGCGGTCATAAGGTAACCCGTGGACCACCACATGCTGGTAAGACGGATGCAGGGACATCTTCTCAGAGGTGTTCGAGTATTCTCTTTGCAGGTCTACCAGAGAGCCAATTGGCTATTGGATGGGCTTATCCAGAAGATTGACGTTCTTTATGAACTATCTACTTCGGCAGTCTTCCGATACTGGGAATGTTTAGGGTTGGGATATCTCGGAGATATCGGTTGCTGCCGAGACATCGGTATGAACCGAGATCTCGGTGTTGCCGACAATCAACCCTCGGTTACGAATCCTTCAGTATCATGACTATCATTACCCCAGATCAGGGGAAGGAGCGGCATCGATACGAGGATCAAGAATAGTGCGGGGAATATCGTTAGCTCCAAGTGGCCGTACGAAGATCTGAGAAGTATTTATTCTCCTTCGGCCGCCGGAACCATATGTCCTTTTGCCTACAAACAGAAAGACTCGGTGTATCCCCCAAACCCAGGCATCTTGCAAGAATGGGAGAACGCGATGTACAGGAGACGGCCGCCCCTCGCGGGGAGAAGGCTATGCATGACAAGGGATGCGACGATGCTGCAGAGATGTTCAATGGCGACTTGGTGGTGGAGTACAGCGCAAGAGAAGAGAGTATCGTCCGCTGGAAGCTTGATCTGTCACTCGTCCCCATGGTAAGAATTAATCTCCAAATCCATATTTGTCAATACACATACTTAGTACTAAATGTATAGATGCTCATAAGTTATTTACTCTCTTTTGTCGACAAAGGGATCCTATCAACAGCCGCAGTTTATGGGCTCCGAGATGACCTGGTAAGATATGCTCATCCGGAACCATGCTACTGTCCACAAGTTAACGGTCTCAGCGCCTTGTAGGTCAACAATACAGCTGGTCCAACTCTATATTCTACTTCGGGTATATCGCTCAACTCCATTCCGATATATTCCCGTTTCTAATGTAACACAGCTTCTTGGTCTGGCAGTACCCCAACTCTATATTCATGCAGCGACTACCAATTGGCCGCTGGATAGGAGGCATGGTATTCCTCTGGGGTGTATGTGTCGCAGCCACGGCGGGAGTCACCAATTTCGCTACGCTGGCCGTCGCCCGGTTCTTCCTGGGCGTCTTCGAAGCATCAAACAACCCCGTGTTTACCCTTCTAGTCAGCCAGTACTATACCAGACAGGAACATGCATTGCGAGCGTGCTTATGGTGGGCCGGTGGTCCGATAGCAGCATTTATCGGTGATGGCGTGTCCAACGGAATTGGCCATTTCCATGGTGCATTGAGCAGATGGCAATACCTGTATCTGATCTTTGGTCCCATTACAATGGCCTGGGGAATGTTTCTCTTTTTCGCTATGCCCTCCTCCCCAATGACTGCGTGGTTTTTGACCCCCCGGGAAAGGCAGATCGCGGTTGTCAGGGTAAGTTTCATTTCCACACAAAATAGGACCGTGGCTGATGTAGTA
The DNA here is from genome assembly GCA_911456345.1 of Penicillium egyptiacum. Taxonomy (NCBI): domain Eukaryota; kingdom Fungi; phylum Ascomycota; class Eurotiomycetes; order Eurotiales; family Aspergillaceae; genus Penicillium; species Penicillium egyptiacum. The sequence continues at coordinate 929,940 of CAJVRC010000843.1, forward strand.
TCCTCCAGGTCTTGCAAAATCATACCGGATTGAAGAACCGGCAGTATAAAAAATACCAAGTCATAGAATGCTTCCGCGACCCCCAGGTGTTGATGCTCTTTGCCATTGTGTTCCTTCAATGCATTCCTGGTGGCGGACTGACTGCTGTAAGGGAACAACCCGACATTGGTGGGTGATTCCGTTATCTGACTTTATTTTAGTTCAACAAGATCATTCTCACAGGGCTTGGCTACTCAAGCGTCGAATCGACTGTGGTTGCTATGCCCGAGCATGCGATTCAGCTGGTCTCAGTACTACTCGCGTATGTTGCCTCCAGCTTAACTTCATGCGGTCCCATCTCTAACAACACAGTGGCGGAGTCTGTTCCGTTATTGGCAAAGGACGATGCATCGCGATGATTCTGAGTAACATTTGCGTGCTGGTTGGGAGTGTGCTACTCTACAGTGAGTGACCACAATCCTCATCTTCCCTTTCTAATACATATTAATCGTCGCAGCTCTGCCCGCGGAAAGAAAGATGTCACGTCTCGGCGCAGTTTACTCGCTCCTCACATGTACTGTTTCATACATCATGTGCATGTCAATGATTTCATCCAATGTAGCTGGATTCACTAAGAAGATGACAGCAAGTGTAAGTGCCACACCTTTCTATCCTACAAGAAACGATGTTTATTGAAGCTGCTATTAGGTCGTGATTTTTATTGGTTATTGTGTTGGCCAAATTATTACGCCGCAGTTCTTTATCACCGCAGAAGCACCAACATATCCCACAGGTTTCCGGGCATATTTCGTCACCGCGTCGATGATGATTGTCATACAAGCTGCTTTGATGTAAGTGTCCATCCACATCTGAAGCCAGGGGCTAATCTCTGCAGGATGTATCTTACAAATGAAAATCGACGTCGTGATAAACGCAGCGAAGCAACGGTTATCGCAGACGAGGGTAACCAACATCACATCTTAGAGACTGATTTGATGGATTTGACAGATTGGGAGCAGCCGAACTTCCGATATACTTGGTGATGAAGTTGGCAAAGTGATATGACCAAGTGCCTAGAACACTAGTATAGGAGTGTCATATGTGTCGGGACAGACGCGCAGTCCTTACATGACGGAGAAAGAGATCTTTAATTATAATTCATCAGTAAGAATTTACACTATCCATCGCGGATTACCCAAATCTTAAATGAAGGGGAGGTGGCTCATAACCAGGATAATAATTGCTAGCAAGATGTGGTCAGATGTATGTATGTTGGTATGCATCATATATTTCCTCTTGTCTTCTATTACAAGAGGGCCATTCTAAATACTTGAAAAGCCATCTCTCTGTTTAGCTGAATGCATCATGTACGTATATGCAAGTGACAGAGTGCCCTAAATGGATTCGATTACCTTTTAAAGCATCACAGCCAGCAGTTATAGCTACATATGTAACTATCTGAGGGGCTTCCGTATTGTGTAGATAAAATATAATTATCACGATCAGTGCAAGAGAGCATCACTAGCCATTGCAAAGTTGTGATATTACTGCTTAGTCGTAGCAATAGCCCAGATGATGATGCTTCGCTGACTCGTCATCTAACTCGCAACTTCACAGCACGCCTTAGTCTTTCAGGGGATAACATCACCTTCGCCATAAACCACGCACAAGAAAGGCAATTGCTTCTTTCTCGGTGAATTTGAGCTAATGAATACCATTGGTACGATGCGAACTGACGAATTCTCCAGGAGTTCCCCAGCGCGGGGCTCCGGTCGCGGACACACCCTACAGCTATGCAGAAGAAGGGCGAAACGAATCTTGAAAAACGACATCCCTATTCTTGTCATCAGGTTTATAACAATAACATCAAACCGATATCGCAAGCTGAACCCAGGAATAGAACGAGATCGGGGGAAAAACACGAAAAAGCATCAAGACAGACCGGCTGCAATCGCAGAGACAGGCGTACATTCATTCCACATGGCAACGTGATCAACTGAAATCCGGAAACGGACTAATAATATGAAGAGCTTCGGACCATTGCGGGGAGACGGGGTTGGTGAGAGCAAAGGGATAAAGAATACATGAGGGTCATTCAAGGGAACTTGGGAGGGCACCACGCCATCCAATCGAAAGCAAAGGGGTGAGAGTGCAAGAGGGCCACGAAAACGAGGGCGAAGCCCATTCATCACGAACGAAAAGAAAAGATGAGAAAAACAAGATCGTCCAACGCCTTAAGCGACGCCAATGCTCCGTGAATAAGCCATACCCTCTTAAATGGTCAAACAAATCCTGCACAACTGGATAAACGATGAGGTGCAATCGACGGAAGAGCAATCGTGATAATAATAAGAAGAGTGGGAGAATGGAAACACTTTGTGAGAACGATTTGAAGGAGATCAAGCAGCCGAGGTGGGCGGCGCTGCGGTCTCTTTCGGGATTTCATGGGACACTGTTGGCTCCGGTGCCGACACGGACTCGGTAGCAGGCAGTTCAACGGGATCCTTCTGTTCAACGACAGGCGCAGCTACAGACACCTCAGGGCTATGCGGCTCTTCGGGGATAGATGGGGGAAGACCAGCGCCAGGTAAGGGAGACACGGGCGAACGCATATGCTCTTCCTTGGCCTGTTCACGTGGGACTTCGATGGAGGCAGAGTTGCCGTTTGTCGACTCTGTAGCAATGGGAGAAAGAGGCTGGCTGGTGAGGGAAGGGTCGTTCTCCGACCGAGTGGGGCTCTTTGTGCGCTCACGATCATCCTTCACACCATCCCGCACCTGAGCGACCTTCGCCTTGAACTTTCCGAACAAACTCTTCTTCTCGGGCTCTGATCCTACGGAGGAAGTGCCTTGAACGCCAGCATCCAGGCTCAATGGGTGGCTGGAGAGGTCCGTGCTTTGATAGTGACCGCTGCCGATCGAACTGGTGCTTTGCTCAGCTCGAGGATTTGTCGCCCCGAGGGGTGGAGACGCGAAACCTAGTCCAAGTTGCTCACTGGTGCGCTTCGGGGACCGATGGAACCGCCAACTACGACGATGTTCGTGGCGGGAGACATCGTCAGGCTGATCCATGTCAGACTGATCAGTGAAGGATGAACGCGAGTTCATGGAGGGCGTGCGCGACTTGTTAGGCCGCAGAGAGTGGTCAGTGTGAGGTTGCGTTGTACCCTCCGCGAGAGCCGGGTTCGAGTCAAAAGGGTTCTCACGGTTGCCGAGTGTCGCAGTATTTGGCGGTCTTGGAGTGGTGTCACCAACAGCAGCTTCCCCGGAACGGTTTTCCTGCTTAGGTTCAAGATCCGTAATGGGATCTACACTCGAGGCATGGAGGGAGTTAGCCGAGCTTTGTGCGCTCATGCTTGTACTACCGGGAATGCGCTTCTTCTTCAAGCGATTCGGCTGCCGAGCCTCTTTCAGTTCACTATCATTTGGCGGTGACTTTGTGAAGAAATTTGAGAGTTTGCGCTCACGGCTCGGTGTGACAACCTGTGGTGGTGAAGCGACTGGGGGTGATGTGACGGCCGTGCTGAGATTCTCGTGCGGCCTTGCAGTTTCGCTGAGGCTAAGACGTTCAGCAGCTGCTGGAGGCAATGGGCCATGGGTTGACGTGTGCACATAGGCGTTCCCTGGAGTCAATGAGGTAGCCGGCCGACTAGGGGTCCGCTGCTCAGGACGCTGCTCGGAAGTCTGTTCAGGAACTGGCTGAGGAGCCGGATGAGCCATCGACTCGGGGATCGGCTGAGGCTGCTCAGGTTCTTCACGCACTGATGGCGTTCGACTACTCGATCGAGAACCATGGTGAGAAACAGCGAGGCCAGAAGGATTGTTGGAGCCAGTGTCGTTGGCTCGCGCATAACGAGCGGAGGCCAAGACGGGGCCCATCTTTGAGGGCAAAGTGTTGCTTCGGTGGACACCGCCGCCGCTAGTGATTGAGGTGGGAGTTACGGGGCTTTGAGTATTGTTTGAATGGCGGGAGTTGCGCGACGAAACGGAGACATTGCGTCGGATGCTGTCCAACTTGCGATGGCTTTCAGTGTTCGCACTGGCGTTGGATACCGATCGTCGAACAGTCGGGTGAGATGCGGGGCGTGGAACCCCTGCCTCGACCTCTTTCATGGTCTGCTCATCGGCAGCCGTGCCACTCATTCCGAACAGAAAGTGATCCTGGTTCTCAATCAAGAAGATCAACACATCCTGACTCAACTTGTATTCCTCTGGCGACATATCGTGCTGGGGGTGGGACAGCATGCCTGGTTGGAAGATCGCGGACAGATTAGCCGACGGCATGCGATTTTGATCGGATTTTGAGGCGAAAACCGCGAGAAGATCGAGGATATAGAGGAGCAGTTGCTTGTTCAATGGGGGCAGCTCGATGATGAGGTTCTGGTATGTCTCGACAGCCTTCGCGTGATCGAACTTATCGGCATCGGCTGTATCCTTGCCTTCTAGCACCTGCCGCTGGTAGATACGAAGAGGTTCACGGAAGCGCTCATAAAACTCCAACGGCACGATAGGTTCAGGCAACTGGTTCAAGTATCGGCGAAGTACGTTTGCTGCATCGTGGACGGTGTATCCGGACCAGTCGAGTCCTTTGCCATATCGCTCGGGGGAATCGAAGACCTCTTGGAGGTCCTTAATACGCTTGGCTGATCCGTTAAGACGAAAGATGCCCTCCACATCCGTTGCTAAAATAGGTTAGCGATAACTGATCGAGTAGACCAAGGTAAATACTAACCTTTTTCTTTTAGGAAAACTCCACACTTCGCGACAACGATGGGCACGTATCCATAAATGAAACTCTCGCCATGGTCGTTGGTCAAGGATATTGCCACATTGGCATACTTGATGCTGACATTGAGCGCAATCCCGAAGATGCCGCAGGGTGCCTCTTCTGCGATAAACGGGTCAGCATACCAGTCCGAGAAACGACGAAGGACCCTCAAAATGATCAATTGGCGAGCAAGCAAAGTCCCCAGATCCGACATGTTGAACTGCAGCAACCATCTCCTGTGCGACGAGGGTATACGCGGATACATGACGGGGGGTTGTTGCGAACCGCCGCGAGCCGGAGCGCCCCAGGGAACATTTATGCGGTCGCCTGTGTTCTATATCGCATTTACCAAATATGGCTTACCTTTCAATTCATCTTTTCTGGTGCTCCGTTTGAACTGCTTCCACCATGAAGCTAAATCTCGCTTCGATGGCGGGGAGTTGGCGCCGACCGGGTCGGGTGAGGTGGGGAGAGGGTGAACGGGGTCAGCACCCGGGTGCGACTTGCCGACCGTCACCATGGCGAGTCCGGAGGGTGACTCGAGATGGAATCAAAGATATTGGAATCGGAGAAGCGCGGAGAAGTGGGTGTCGATCGAGGGGATCCGGGAAAGTTGAAAGGGCCCTGCGTCACCGCCCTCGTGTGGGAAATCCTGGGGCTGGGCCCAAAATAGCACAAGGCACGTTTCCGAGGCGAAGAAGAGCAAAGATGGGATTCGAGAATAAGAAACTGAGAACAAAGAGGTTGAGAAGAAAATGAGAAGAGGACGGGAGTGTGAGAGTCCGATGGATGAAGGGATGCGAAAGGGCTAAGAAGGTCAGGGTTTCGAAAGGGTCAATGAGTCGGGGGCACGAGCCAAGAGCCGAACACATATGACAGAGATTATTCCCTGGTTTTAATGACAGTCCTTGGTATCGTTCAGGGGGATTTCTTCTTTTTGGGAATAGCAGACTATGAATAGCACAATTTAAAGACCCAAGGTTCCCGGGACAAGTTAAAGATGGGTCAGGGTCGCCTGTCATATAGATTAAATTGGATCAATGCACGGAGTACAGGGTACACAATGTCACAGGGGGATATCTTGAATTGGGATCCCTCATTTGCTACATGGAAATACTTATATGCAGTTACAATATAGATATCCTACTAGTCGAATTTCTGGAATTTCTAGAACTCGACAAATTTCTAGAACTCGAGCATAACTATGAAGAACAGACTGTGGGTACGACGTAGTCTGGAACTAACGGGTCTTGGATTGTCTGGAACGAGTCTCGACCATTTTAGGGGCCCTTTTTTCCTTCGAAGATCAGTCGCTTATATGGGGTTTCATATCGTCCGGACCAGGTACCGATTTTCATTTTCCCTCTTTCAACTCGGCTTTTGGGTTAACACTGTGGCCAATGGAGTTGAAGTATACGGACCATCTGCTCAATGAGAGGAGACCCGTTGTCACTGGTCCGTTGCGGGAAAGTGTATTGGGCACAGGGGTATCTTCTAAGACATCATACATATGTATCTACACTGAAGTCTTTTCTCTCTTCCTCTTTCGAGATCATTTTAGGACGCATGTTTAATATGTAGTTCTTGACATCATATATGTCATCTATATTGGTGAAAAACATAATTAAAGCAGATTATTCTTTTTCAGCCTAGGATGTAGCTTTATATCCGTGGGAATAAAACCGTTTCACTACACGCAAAAAGTCACTAAGGTGGGATTAGCCGTTCATAGCGTCATGAAGTGAGGTTGAAGAAATATTGGTGACGTTGAGATATCACGTGGAAGCAATTCCAGTTTAGGTATATTTCCCGATCGGATAAACCATCTTGCAGGACAGACCTGGAGTAAATAACAAGCTAACAAAGCATCATTACAATACACACTCTATCTGATGCCATTGCTATGGATATTGACTCCTGACAGGCTTATATTTTACATGAACTAAAGTTTTATTAAAGTGAAGACCCTAGGGGCTATGTAACTAACCAAAGACAAGATTTTGATTAAGTTGTGGCCTGGTAGCTAAGGCATAAAGTTATGAGTCGCGTGGGCTAATATTTCTCCGGCACCCGAGAAGCTCAGAACCAGCGGAGCTCGCAGCTGGCAGGACACTTGTGGAAAGCATCTTACCATCAAAGCATCTGGATTTCATTCATCTATCACAATGGAAGGGTAAGTACCTCTTTTGGACACGCTTTACTTCCCTGCCATTATCTCTCCTACTGTTCCTCCGGATCAATCTCTGAACAAGCCGCTAATACCCAAGTCACAGACTTAACGCATCGGAACAGCGCGAGTTCGCTTCCCGCATGGAGCGGAAGCAGATGAAGGAGTTTATGACTGTATGTTGCCCCTGGCTTTCTCGTTAAAGACTCACCTCTGCGCTTACCCCCTGCCCGTGATCCCGTCTCCCTATCATCAACCACCTGTCTTCCATGTTCACGATCTAACATCCCTTCTTCAGATGTACTCCAAGATGGTCCAGCGCTGCTTCGATGACTGTGTCAACGACTTCACCACCAAGTCCCTCATCAACCGTGAGGAGACTTGCATCATGCGCTGTGTCGACAAGAACCTCAAGAGCTCCGCCCGGCTGAACGAGCGCTTCCAGGAGCAGAATGCCGCAATGATGCAGAGCGGCTCTATGGGAGGCAACTAAGGGTCTATTTTGATAATAAGAAACATATTGTCGATGACTATTTCTATTTTGGCAACATGCATTCGATGAATTGGGTGATTGTCTCCGGCCCAGCAGTGGCTTTATCTGGATGTTTAGAGGGAAGACAGCGTGGTCGATGACCTATTGGCGAGGGAGCAGACAGGATCAGCTCCTTTCCGTGTACCATAGTGACTAGCACGGGAGATATCTACCTCTCCTCTCCCGGGGCTCAAAATACAAAAGACTTAAAAGGAAATGAGATGTGGCCATGTACTACGTAGGACGGGCTCGCAAAATAGTGCTTAGCTTGGGTTATCTTTTTCTCAAACTCGAGACGTATCCTTTGCTGCTATTGAGCACGCAAATTAGCGGTCGTGAAGCCTGCGAGCAAGTGTTCCTTGTTCCTTGTTTTTGTTTATTCTGGTGTACGAACTCGAGGTTGAGGTCTGTCGGATATTTGCTGCCGTTATCGTTCCAGTCACCTTGCTTCCGATCCGATGCTATATCTCCCATTATCAGCGTTTCGGGTTGCCGGGTGGTGGATATATCGACTATTCCGCGGGTCTTCCGAGTTGGCCGATGTGCTGTTTTCGCCATAGCATTAGTCTTATGAGAAAAATGGGAGAGAATACCTAGGTAACGACTGTAGGGTAGGTGACTCACCTAGTCAATCTTGAATTGTTCCTAAATATAGTGCTCATATTGTATACATGTACGTATTGCACCTGGGCAGATAAGGTATGTATAACGCTACCGCGTTTCCCCGCGGAGCTCGGGAGCATTCCCGATCACGTATATTTCTATTCGAACGGAAAATGTCTTATCTTACTGAATTTCCCCAAGTGGGGAGGATAATATGAGGGGACTTGTAAAACTATATGTACTCGGATCTCCAACTTCCCAAAGGCTTTATCTTTCCCCTCATTCCCGGCTCCACCCACTGTCCTTCAAAAGCCCGTCATTTCCTCTTCTCTTCTTCAACCATCGTATTCTTGATGTGAGTTATTTTTTTTCTTGGCATTCCCGGACTTTGCTAACAGTGTTCCAGTTCAGAAATCGACACACACAATGGCCAGCACAGTAGGACAGGTAAATTACTCGGCCTTTTTTTTCCTACTGAATAACCTTGCTGACTGGGAAATCTACAGACAATCACTTGCAAGGTAAGCTCGATCCGACCGCCCCGCACATATGACGTCGCCCAGCACAGCTCGCGGGTGTGAATCATGAGCAGTGCTGAACAATTGATAGGCTGCTATTGCCTGGGAGGCCGGTGCGCCTCTGTCAATTGAGGACATCGAGGTCGCTCCCCCCAAGGCTGGTGAGGTGCGCATTAAAATCCACCACACTGGTGTCTGCCATACCGGTAAGCCCCGCCATCAGCCCCGCCCTCTGCACGGAACAAGAATAAAACAAACGCCGAGACAAACCCCGACCCTATCAGGATAACAATTATTGACATCCCATAGATGCCTACACTCTCTCCGGCAAGGATCCCGAGGGTGCTTTCCCTGTTGTCCTCGGTCACGAGGGTGCCGGTATTGTCGAGTCCATCGGCGAGGGCGTGACCTCCGTCAACGTGGGCGACTACGTCGTCGCTCTCTAGTACGTTTTCGGCTCCGATTTCGGCGTGACAGTCAACTGACAATTGTAGCACCCCCGAATGCCGTGAATGCAAGTTCTGCAAGTCTGGCAAGACTAACCTCTGCGGTAAGATCCGTGCTACACAGGGTAAGGGTGTTATGCCCGATGGCACCTCCCGTTTCAAGGCCCGCGGCAAGGACCTCCTCCACTTCATGGGTTGCTCCACCTTCTCGCAGTACACCGTCGTTGCCGATATCTCGGTCGTTGCTGTCACTCCTAAGATCCCCACCGATCGATCCTGTTTGCTCGGCTGCGGTATCACCACCGGTTACGGTGCTGCTGTCGTGACTGCTAAGGTCGAGGAGGGCTCCAACGTCGCTGTCTTCGGTGTCGGCTGTGTTGGTCTTTCGGTCGTCCAGGGTGCTGTCAAGAACAAGGCCGGTATGATCATTGCTGTCGACGTCAACGATGACAAAGAGGCCTGGGCTCGCAAGTTCGGTGCTACCCACTTCGTCAACCCCACCAAGCTCGCTGGCAAGACCATCCAGGAGCACCTGATTGAGATGACCGATGGTGGCTGTGATTACACCTTTGATTGCACTGGTAACGTCGGCGTCATGCGTGCTGCCCTCGAGGCCTGCCACAAGGGCTGGGGTGAGAGCATTGTCATCGGCGTGGCTGCTGCTGGTCAGGAGATCGCCACTCGACGTAAGTTAACCCCGCCGTTCTTCACTTCCCAAGGTATATTCGTCTCTTCTAACAAACGTCACAGCATTCCAACTTGTCACCGGTCGTGTCTGGAAGGGATGTGCCTTCGGTGGTATCAAGGGTCGCACGCAACTGCCCGGTCTGGTGGACGATTACCTCAACGGCGAGCTCAAGGTGGACGAGTTCATCACTCACCGCCAGTCGCTGGACGGTATCAACGCTGCCTTCGAAACGATGAGGGAGGGTGATTGTGTTCGTTGCGTTGTCGACATGCAATAGGCGCAATATTTTGCCCGTCGATATAAAATACCTGATGTGAAATATGACTTTAATTATTTCTTCGATTTAAATTTTTCTAAATAGCAGTACAATTGCATGGGGGAGAATGAACTTTTGTAGGTCTGAGGTTGTCATCAAGGTCCTCAACCCCGCGGCACCTTGAGGGTGAGCTCGGATGTGTAAACACTGACTGACATCAGCTCATGGGTTGCCAAAGGCAATGATATCCCGAGAGCAGTCAGTTCAATGCAAATTGTAAGAAGATATGTGTTAACCCCGTCGTAGATCAATGAATAGGTAATTGAAGCCACGTAACCATAGCAGTACAATGTCTTAGGGCCTGAAGTTAGTGGCTGTTGATGTCTGATATTGCCTTCTCTCTTCCTCCCTTCCAAACACGAAACATGCCTCCCCAACCAGATCAATAGCCGCGGAACAAAGCCAAACATACCGCGCAGTTTATACTCCTGCCGGAAAGTGTCCGAAATCCCCACCATGTCCGCACTAACGAGCTCCTGATAAAGACGCCAGTCTCGGTTCTACTTCGGAATAACGTCGCTGGGAGCCTGTGATAGGTGGTAAATTGCCTGAACTTTTCGTGATTCATGTTCTGATGGGTCTAGGAGGGGCTGCCTTGTGCTATCAGGCCCTAGTCCCAACTCCGCTCGCCGCGGCGATGCCCGCGGCGATATCTGAGAGGGGTATATAAATATAGTCCAAATATCATGGCGTACAGAATCAACTTGTTCCAATATTCCAATATTCTCTACATTCAGTCTATTACTCTTGCTTTACTTGTCTTATACTTCATCGCAGTCTCTCTACAACTATAACCATCCCACCTCTGCAATCCCCAAAGATGGCAGACCCAAACCCAGTGACCCTGCCAACCCCTTTCTCCACAATCCCCCGAAGCCCCCTCCTCCTGGGCCCCTCACCAATCCACCCCCTCCCCCGCATAACAGCCGACCTCGCCAAAAACAACCCCCACCCACACGTAGCCATCTACGCCAAACGCGACGACCTAAACTCCGCCTACGCCTACGGCGGCAACAAAACCCGCAAACTCGAGTACCTGCTTGCAGACGCCCAGGCTCAAGGCTGCACGACCCTGGTCTCCATCGGCGGCGTGCAGAGCAACCACACGCGCCAAGTCGCCGCCGTAGCCGCGCGCTCCGGGCTGAAAGCCCGTCTCGTGCAGGAGCACTGGGTCGACTGGACCGACCCGGGCTACGAGAGCACGGGAAACATCCAGCTGTCGCGACTTATGGGCGCGGATGTGCGACTCGACCCGTCCGGGTTTGGGATCGAGCATAAGAACACGGCGCAGAAGGTTGTGGAGGAGGCGAGGGGTGACGGTGAGAAGCCTTACTATATTCCTGCTGGTGCGTCTGATCATCCGCTTGGTGGACTTGGGTTTGCGCGGTGGGCGTTCGAGGTTCGGCAGCAGGAAGGGGAGATGGGGGTTTTCTTTGATACGGTGCTTGTGTGTGCTGTTACGGGATCGACGTTTGCGGGGATGATTGCTGGGTTTAAGTTGTTGGAGAGGTTGTATCCTGCAGATGCGAAGAGGAGGGTTATTGGTATTGATGCTTCGGCGACGGTCGAGGCGACGCGGGCGCAGGTTTTGCGGATTGCGAAGAATACCGCTGCTAAGATTGGGCTTAGTGAGGATGATATTACGGAGGATGATGTTATCCTTGATGATCGGTACCATGGTGGTATCTATGGTGTTCCTGATCGTCAGACTTGGGATGCGATTGAATACGCGGCGAAAATGGAGGCCTTTATCACTGACCCTGTCTATGAAGGGAAGAGCTTTGCCGGCATGATGGATATGATTCGTCATGGGGAAATCAAGGGTGGAAATATCCTGTATGCGCACCTCGGTGGCCAGTTGGCCTTGAATGCTTACTCCGAGCTTGGTCGGACCAATGAATAGACAGATAAATCTGATTAGAAAATGAGAATACACTTACATGAGAACTACGGATTTATCAATAGTAAGTATGGTTGTAGCATGTTAGGCTTGTATTGTTAAACGAGTGACTTTAGTTGGCGCGTAAAGATGGTCAAACTAGGGAAGCATAGATAACGTCCTCTAGAACAGCTTGTGCTCAAGAGTCATCTCGGACTCTGGCTGGAGACCAACGCAGGCACGGAAGATGTTGATAAGAGCGGAGCGCTGCTTGCCCAGGGCGTTGACGACGGGGGTACCGGGAGGGGTCAGGGGAGCCTTGAGCATGTAGCTGAGAATGCTCAGAACGCTGTGGAAGCCCTTGTAGTCGTCACCCTCGCCGTCAGACTTCCAGCTGATACGGGTCATCATCTCGGCGAGCACAACCAAGTCGATGATCAGGGGCGAGGCCAGAAGCGAGTCCTCACAGATGTTGAACAAGCTGATAGTCTGGTGGCCACCCATGAAGATCTCGGCGTAGTACTCATCCAGAGCACGCTTGTTGTCACCGACAGCAGGCATGTACTTGATGACGACAGTGTGGTCGGGGTGCTCATCCTTCTCGTAGAGAATGTGGTTGGCCGCGACCATGTCGTCCACAACGTTGGACTTGGAGATCTCCTTGGAGCGGAACTGCTTCTGGGAGCTCAGGTTCTTGCCGTCATTGTTGCCCAAGTGGTTGTAACTGGCAATGGAGGTAAGCTTGATACCAGCGTTGATGAGGAAATCAACGAGGGCCGACTTCATCTTGGTCTGGCCAGACTTGAAGTCATCACCGCCAATGAAAGCACGACGCTGCTCAGCCAACTGAAGGGCACCAGGGACAAAGGTGTTCTGGGGCGAGCCGTTGATGAACGGAGTGTCCTCAAGGATCGCAGCCACAGCGAACACGGTGGAAGGAGCAACCTCCAGGTGACCGGTCTTGATCGAGTTGATCAGGTTGTCGGCAGTGTCGTTGACACCGGGGATGATGTCGGCATACCGCTCAGTGTTGGCAGTCCACATGATAATCACCTTATCCAAGCCGTTCTGGGCCTTGAAGTCGCGAATATCCTTCTGGATCTGCTCAACATGAGCCCAGCAAGCCTTGTCGCCCTTGATGACATTGTCCGCACGGTCCTCCTGGTTGGCAGCGATGAAGTCGGGGTAGTAGATACTAGGCAGCGGCTTCATCTCGGCCATCTCCTTGCGGACCTGGTTCTTGAGGGTGGGCTCCAGCACCTGAGCACGGTCCATGGACTCGGCGAGGTTCAGGCTGCTGATATCCCAACCGCCAATGGCCAGATCGTTAGGGTGGGCCATGGGGAGCAGGTCGTGGAAGGGGATGTTGATCTCCTCGCCGGTCTTAGCATCGGAGCCTAACTTGACAGTGGAGCCCATGACGATAGAACCGTAGTAGTTGGAAGTCTGCTTGCCATCGCGGGTCTCCCAGGAGAGGTTACGACGGTTGGCCAAGATACCAGCAGTCACGGTGGAACCGTTGTTTCCACCCCAACCGACCAGCATCATACCGACCTTGCCAACCTTGCGGTTGACCTTGAAGTTGTAGTTGGTGGCCTTGGGAGTCGCAACCAGCTTGTTGTCCGCGGTGCGGGTGATCTCAGTAGTCTGATAGGCGTACTTCGACTTGATCTCGTCCTCGGTATAGACGACATTGGGGGACTGGACAGTAAACAGGGAAGATTCTTGGCGAACCGACCCGTTCAGCGCGCCATTGGCAGCATCCGAGCTAGCGTGAGGAGCCATTGCGTTCACAGCGGGATGAATAGGCGAATTGATAGAAGTGTGTGTGATAGCGTAGCTTTAACGGATATAGGGTGCGCAGTCCGATGCTCCTCCACGGTTGGATGAGCGTCGGCCGTTGAACGGGTGGTGCCGCCTGGGAAGGAGTTAGCAATTGGACTTCCTATGATCGTGGGTCCTTCTGGGGGTAGTGGAAACTCACGAGTTAAGACTTGTCGCGAAAATTTTGGCGGTTGTATGTGACCACTGTCTCGACGAGAAGTGATCTGACCTGCTGACAAGGTTTATACGAACCTAAAATAAACGGAGCAAGAAGAATGATAATTGAGGATGAGAAGAAGAGGAAAGAGAGAAGGAGGAAGTGGCAGGTGGGCGACTTTATGTGTCTCCGCCTGTCTCCGGGGCCTGGTCCACCGGTCCCTTCTCCCCCGGCTTCACCCCTTTTTTCTGTTTTTTTCCCCTTAGCTTCGAGCTATTAAGTTGGCATTCATCTTATTATTGGTTGTAATATCTCACCGTCTATTCCAGGCTTCTCCGTGAGCCGATACCGCAGTTATAGTCATTCTTTTCGGTGTTCCTGCATACAGAGTATAGCACAACTCCAGATGTCTTTTGTACTCCATGTACTAATCTCAGCTACACGGCCAATGCATTGTGACCAGCGACTTAGCATTTAATTCATAAATCTTCTTTTTTGGGTGAGATTACCGTCTGGGGCTCCGCTTCCGGCTTCCATGGGTTTCCCTGGTGCCTGGCGACCCGAGAAACTCCTTTCCGGATACGAATTCCGGTGACGTGTTAAGGAGATTCTGTAATTTTATATCTGAACTCTCAGCACAGAGTACGTGAGCATTAAATTCCAATGGCAATCGCAGTATTTGATAGAATAGCCTCGAACACACATCAGGCCACGAGCCCTCTGTTGGACCGTGCTGCACATCTGCATATCGGAGGGGTAGACTCCGCGGGGCAAAATGGCGGTCAGCCCACAACGTGTGCTTGGCAGATCTGGATTTTGCTTTATTATTGCAGATGTTGAACATGTATTGCTTTTTTTTTTTCAGTCAACATTGATTCATTAGTATATATGGAGTAGAAAGGAAGGACCTGTACAGGTCCATTTGTGTTGTAAACGCACGTGAATCTTGAGCTCAGGACCTTGGGAGACATGGCTCCATAACATTTCCCTACAACATATATGTAGACTTCCAAGGTTACAGTTTTAGAACTTCCTAATGTCCCAACCTTGAAATGGTTCAACTTACCAGGCAATAGAGAATTGATGTTCAACTTTAGCTGTTCTTCGTAGCAGAATCGAGATGGCGGATCTCAAAATGTTATCAGAGCCCTACAGGCAATATCGTCGAAATTTCGACTCTCCAGTCTATCAACGCCTCTACCTCTATAACCCAGTTCTCTCTTTCACAATGACTGTTCAAACTCGTGTCGCACCAGGCTGTGCCAAACCTGGCCTTTCAGCCTGCTCAGGATGTGAGGCACCCCAGGCCAAAGCCTGGTACTGCAGCAGAGACTCCAGAAGGCCGACTTCAAAGTCCACAAGCTCCGCTGTGCGCCTACAATTCCATACAACCGCTTCTTGATCCGGGCTTCTCCTGTTTCTGATGGTCAACCTGATACAGCTCACATTGAGCCGTTCCACCTCAAGTCTTATGGAAACTGAGGCCTCGAAATGAAGGAGCTCAAGGACAGGCTTGGCTGGCCGCAAGCTGATGAGGCCGGAAATTCTATCCTCAGGAAAACAATGATACTTAGTACTACTATGTATATCGATCGGCCACTAAGAATCTCCTCGAGAACAAGCTTGCTAGCCATTGTCTGGGAAAACCCGTCATGGGCGATGTAGCTGTCGTCAGATCGTCGCCGGAGGATATCGATGATTATGAAGAGTCCCTTACCAAAATGGACTTGAAGAAGACCATCGATTACTACAAGACTGCAGACTCTCAGAAGGTGTTCCAGCAGCGAGAACAATCTCGACTTTCGCGGAAACTGGGCATGCCGGCGGACTTTTTGGAAAGGCGTTCCCACTTCAACTTCTAGTGTCGAAACGTGTGGGCTTTGATAGTGCCTGGTCGTGTTGTCTCATATATTCCTGTATCATTTGTTTCCTTTGTGTTGCTCGACTATGTTGGTGCTGCTTTACGCCTCTGTCGTTGTTGAGTGGGCAGTTACAATGTTATTCATTTCTGAAAATACAGCACAGTCTTCTATTGAAACAAATCATGTATGCAATTTCTGGAGACCTCTATAGTGGCATTTCTTGTTGACCGAGCGTTCTTACAAATCCCACCCCAGTTCCTATTGCCACAAACAAATATTTATACTCTCAAACTGTCGGGTGCTCCATTGTCTTTGCTCTCTGAAGGACGGTCTCCCTGGGGCTGACGACCATTTAATTCCTTGGGCGACTGTTTTGCCACACGAACAGGGTCTAACCAGCCCGTGGACATAATAAATACCCCGTCTATATCTTCCAGCGAGAGGCCTGCGGTTTCTGGGAAAAACAGATAAACAATCGGTATCATCACGACATTCAAACAGGCAAAGATGAGAAAGTATTTCCACCCAATGGCATTGAAGGCGATTGGTGTGACCTCGGCGATCAAAACACTAAGAGCCCAGTATATGCTAGAGCCAATACCGTTGATGGTGGTACGCAGACTGAGAGGTGCCACTTCGGATGCGTAGAGAAATGTTACCCCACCAAAACCGAAAACCATGCTGAAGTGAAAGATGAACATAAAGACCACCGCTGCATGCATGGCAATGATGTTTGTCGACTGAGAACTAAGCGCAGCAACGAGGACCATGGCGACTGTGTTGGCCGTCGCGCTTGACAACAATAAGAAACGGCGACCAAATCCGTCGATAGTGAAGACGCAGACAATGCCACCAAAGACACCGGAAAGCTGATAAATGACTGCCAGAATCATTGATGTTGTGGAGCTAAGATGAAGGTGGGTCTGGAAAATCGTCGTAGCTGGTGGTCTATGAGCGAGGGCAATTGGATGGGACCAAAAAATTAGGGTACGTACTGTAGAACGTGATAGAGTTGACACCAGTCAATTGTAACAGCACCAATCCTCCTGTTGCAATAGATGCGCGATGACAGATTCTTTGATGTCCCATGTGGAATATTTGACGCAAAGACCCTTTGCCACCGGCAATAGCTAATGAGGATTCCACATCCAGTATATCCTTCTCGACCAACTCACTGTCCATTTCCGTGTCCCTCAGGGCTGCCAATACCTCACGGGCAGCAGAGACTTGGCCCTGCTGGACTAGCCAACGAGGTGACTCGGGCATATGAGAAGTAAATCCAATCACAACTATGCAAAGTATGATAGGCAGTCCAACTGGAATACGCCAGCTTGCGCTGTTGGGGACATATGACATCCCGAGATCGACGAGTAAGGCCAGCGTAAGACCCATGGAGGCGAAGACGCCTGTGGTCCCAACATGCGCACCACGCTTGCTAGCTGGCGATATCTCTGATTGCCAGATAGGCACAGTGGCTAGTTGGCCACCAGTGCCCAGACCTAGGACGACTCTTGACACCACAAACTGAGAAAAGGGGAAAGAACTAGCCATCAGGAAAGCCCCTATCATTTGCATCACTGAAGCGAGAATGATAGTTCGTCGACGTCCAAGCACCTCACCCAGCCCAATGCAGGCGATGGCTCCCAAGAAACCACCTGCTGCATATAAAGCCACCACGGTACCTTGCAAGGTCGATTTGTGGTGCTTCTCTGATGGCAGGGCATTGCTCACGTGGATTTCAGGAAATTCGGCCTCGAACAAAGGCAGGGTTAGAACTCCCCCTAGTAATCCTTGGTTATAGCCTAATGACATGATTGCAGGCATAACCACGCCAAAGAGTGCTACATGGTTGAGGCGACTGCCTCGGAGACCAAGAAAACGTGTCATATAGTGTGCAAGGAAGGTTTAGAATAAAGTTGTGCTCAGACGATTTGACGTTGGCCTAGAGGACTTTGCGAGGTACGCATATTAGACTTAATCAGGGATCCTGCAATTGTGTTGTGTGAACCCGATCCTTGCATATTTGTTGTTTTCTTGCATTCCGATCTCAGCTCAGCCTCTACAAATGCATGTTTTACAGTTTCAGCAAGGTGTTAATTAGCAGGAATATTTTGAGTTTCACATAAAGAAGATCTATGAATGAGATGTCTGCAAGGGGGTATGTACGCTCTTATTGTTCGGCTGTTGAACTCAATATTTGAACTGCTAACCCAGCAGTGTCGTCCCGAAGGGTTTGCAGGGTTTGCATCCCTTAGTGGCCTCAGGCACTCCACAGGGAGTGGATGCCTGAGGCTGGCCAGGGCCAAGGAGTGGTCCTGGGCACACAGAGAGAAAGGGTTTCTATTGGTCTAAAAGCGAGGGCTCCACCGATTATGTAATTATATTCACTTTTGTGGCCTAACGTATTTCACAAGCGAGCGACGCACACAAGCGAGTGACGCAGTCAGAAACACATAGTAAATGCGATAAACTACAACCTTATATGTCCACAACAACGTCCTTGTTTGATTTCATATTTACTCGATAGCTGTTGATAAGAATTTTAAATGCTATATATCAATTTCAAGGCAATCAAA
>CAJVRC010000843.1:960486-1039333 GCA_911456345.1 Penicillium egyptiacum
TGGTTGACAGCCCATACACCTGGAAACAGTATACCTTTACAGTTCGTAGCGGTCAAGACCGTGTTATTATCAAAATCGGCCTCGGTTGGACCTAGACCGGGGTGTAGTGCTAGGTTTGCTATACTGGTTTCCTAGAGATAGTCAATATATGCTTTATATATGCAAAAACGCGTGAGAGAGGATTGTAAACATATGTTTCCACCTTAAGAAAGCAAATGTGGGTGGGGAAGAAGAAGAGAAGTGGTATTATGCTGGTGTTGACATATATACATCTCTCACTTTCTTTATTGATTTTCCGTATGACCCTTCGAATCACCTAATATTGCTTTATTTGTTTGTAATTTATAATATGGAAGGCCATTTTGATTGAATCCTTTTACACCCTCTTTGAAATTAGACACAAAAGCAATAATATACAACATGTATATAGAGATGTATGAGGATACAGTGCGTTTTAGTGGGGTATAGGTTTAAGTGGGTACATACCTTTAGTAATATTGTATAAAAATCAACATAAATAGATAAAATCAAGGCATAAAAGCTGAGCGGGACCTGCACAAAGCCAGGTCCCGATCAGGTGCCCGAGCTGAACGGGACCCGTCATCAGTCATCATTTTTACGGGTCCCGCTGAGCTGGAACCCGAGCACTCAGTGATCAAATCAGAGTGCTCAGATGATGATCAGTGAGTGGATCAGGGTGCTCACGGGATGATCAGGTGATGCTCAGTGAGTAGATTAGTTGATTATGTAATGGCCCGTGATCAAGTCCGGGGACTTAGGGGCGTGCTCAGTTTTACTCAGTGATCAAAAAGCGGCAAGGGGTGAGCACTAAAACGGAAAGGGAAATGTCTCGAGTGCCAGGCATTATCCGGTACATATGCACAACGACACAACATTTGAGAAACAGACATGTTTTTCTATTATTTTCATCTTCACCAGAACAAGTTGTCTTTAAGGCAAGTTTATACCTAGGTGTCAAGGGTAATACTAATTCCCACATCGCCATCGATATTGTGGCTCCGGATTAAATCCCCCGCTGTGGGGAATTTCCCCGACGGAAGATGTGAAGAAAATCAACATCCCCGTCATGCCTGGTGCGAAGAAACCCCAATGTTGGTAAGCAATGACCTAAATGATATTAGCGCTTTTGTGACTTGACTTCTAACTATATTCAGCGATCCATGCCGTGTACTTCACCATAAATGTAGTACTGCGTATTCCCCCCAGAACCAACTCCCCGCTGACTGTCGATAGGTGACGGAATCTTGCCACAATGCAGCCGGTGCGTCCGTACAGGTCGCGAATGCATTCGAGGTAAAAAGGAAACCAAGTTCCGACAGGCAAAGGGTCGGACAACGCGCACTAAGTTTCCTAGCAACCAAGTTTGGCTTCGGCCACCACCTAGAGGTTGGACTCTGCACCCGATTTCCCTGAATCTAGTGATCTAGTCTGACATCAGGCTGTTATCTAGTTGACTTTGTACTCGAAAGCGGAAGCGGCCAAGTGGGTAGCTCGACCCCGACGGCAACCAATGCTCTGTCGCCTGCCGGGAGTTTGCATAGCCATACCGACTCCATTTCTATACCCGAAAGGGTGTCTCCCGGGTCCTCATATACCCCCCCTTTGCCACAATATGGTTTCTCGAACCACCAAGTACATACGAGCAGTAGTGCTGTCTCGCTAACACCCTCGGTGGTGGGCACACCTGAACGATCACACCATCGGCCATGGCCTTTGAGAGATCCCGAGGAGGCACGTCTGTTGCAACATTTCGTGGAAAAGGTTGCACCCTTTGTAAGTGATGATCTTTCTTTTAAGTGACATGCCGTAGCCTGACTGTACGATATCAAGTTCGATTGCACGGATCGTCAGCAGCATTTTGCCATCCATATCCCCTACCGAGCACGCCGCTGTGAGACATTATTTAATGCAATATTGGCCATGTCAGCTCGTCATTTGAATCGCACGACAGGCTTTGACCCTTTTGTGTCAGACCATTATTACCAAGCATGTCTGGCGAAGTTGATCCCCGCGCTAAATGACCACGGTGTTACGATGGATGATGATTTGCTGTCTGCTACTGTCATTCTACGCTTGCTGGAAGAGTTTGACGGTGAGCAGTGGATCCGTCCCCATACATGTCAAGAATGCTGCTGACCAAGATCATAGTCCCACTCGCCGGGTCTGATATTCGAGGCCACTCCTTCGGGACAAAGGCTTTCATACGGTCTCCATCAATGATGACCACAACCCCAAGTCTACGGCAGGCTGTTTACTGGAGTGGCCTACGCCAGGAGATTTACAATGCCCTTAGCCTCCATCAAGTGCCAGACATTGAGCTGAGGTCCTTGGACTTGGATTCCCACCTTAGCTCGCTGGGCCCTGATGCAGGTGATTACGCATGGGCGAATCAAGCAATCACTCATTGTGCCCACGTTTTGATGTTTTGTTTCGGGGAGGGGCCTCGCTCGACGGTTGTGCATGCGGATCTTAAGGCCCATAATCAGCAATGGAGTGAGACTCGGCCGGATTCTTTCGACCCTTACTTTGTGGGTGAAGATGTGGAAGTGGGAACCAAATTCCCCGACATTCGTTACGGGTGTCCATGGCACGGTACGTATCGGGCGATATCTCAGCAAATGGCGTACCCTGAAAGTTATTAACTACGAGGCTAATCGCTTGAGCTTATAGCAATCGGCAATCAATATATCGATCTTGCCCATATTCTGCTTTCTGTGCACGATCCAACTCTGCCTACAGTTGGACCTCTGCGCAATCGTCTGATCCAGGAGGCTGACGTAAGTGTCTGATTCCAGTTTACATTAAGTATTCAAGCAGAGGTTGACAGGTAATCCAGGATCATGTCCGCAGGGGGATTTGGAAAGTATGTGGCGCTTCATTATCCAATGCCTCCGTGCCCCCAGCCATGGTTGTTGGGTGCATGGCCATCCATCTCTGTAAGCAGCAGAAACTACTATCAATATCTTCTAGTGAGTATAAATGAGGCTGACCAGCTCACAGGGGGCGATCGCTTCACGGACCCACATGAACAGGACCATTTGATCCAGGTTCTTATCCAAACTGACGCACTCCACGGCTGGCCAACCCATGCACTCCAGCGACAACTTCGGGAGAAGTGGGGCATGCGTTGACATTGGTACTACATTGTAAGTAGGAGAGCAGAAAGAGAGCGAGAAAGAGGGCGAGAGAAAGTCTCACCTCTCTCCCAACCTGGGCCGTGTCTGAGCTTGCGGCACAGGCGCGACAGATGATCGTCCCTCTCCCGCACGCAACCTTGGATGAGAAGCCCCATACTTCGTATGGGGTGGCGTGGTCTGATTCTCACCCCATCGTCGCACGTTCTATGCGAGCTTTCAAGTGGCGATCAAAATACCCCTTGGGGCTTAATTCTTGCAACTACCTAAACGGTAGAAACGTACCTACAATGTGCCAGAGTACATATGTACTTCTGCTTTCGGCCAAGTGTCAGGGTCATGCATGATCCGTGGCGTTGAGTGGAGAGCAGTGACCAGTAAGAGGAGTGGGCTCGGAGGGAAAAAATGGCCCCGCGGATCGCCAGCACGGGCGAAACCACAAAGTTGATTGTTTTTCTTGCCGTGTTCTAAGAATACCCCGACATCTGGAACGATCGATGATTTCGTCAGAGGACCGTTTCCAGGAGGAAAGTCTGATTTTGCAGAGCGCGTGTCAGAATCCATTCAAAATTCAGATCGAGAGATACCCCCCTTGACTTCCAAGGTTCCAAGGTTATCCCCACTGATCGCAAGATTGCCTCAAACATGGGCAATGTGATTGGTGGTGGAGGATCAGACGGTCACGGACCAGTCACATTGCAAGTTGAGTATCTTTTTCCATGTTCCCTGTGGACACATTTTTTTGGGCTCCACTGTTTCAGGAGAGAATAGATGAATTTAGTGATAGCGAACTATTTACCTACAACATAGGTATCTACAGCGTACTACTCCGTACGTACTCCGTGTATTACATCTTACATCTAATTATTTAGTCTCTGTAAATAGAATAATATAGTTAACTAATACTAATGACTACTACCCTGTACTAATAATATAATAATATAAAATAATATAAAATAATATAACATAGCATAACATAATAAGAGTAACTCTCAACCCCTGAACAGTTACGCACCCCCTTTCCCCACTGGAGACGCTAACCACTAGTGTGTTTTTTCCGGTCTGGCACAAAGTCCCCCATACAATCACTAATTCTCCCGGGGGATCTCAACTTCTCTTCTTTAGACTTGCTCTAGAATAGTCTTCCCCATATCTCGAGGGGATATGACTGAATTCGATGTTCATTTTTGATGGCTTCGATGAACATGGGCATGTTGCCCACCATAAAATGCTCCAATTGCGG
The DNA here is from genome assembly GCA_911456345.1 of Penicillium egyptiacum. NCBI lineage: Eukaryota > Fungi > Ascomycota > Eurotiomycetes > Eurotiales > Aspergillaceae > Penicillium > Penicillium egyptiacum. The sequence continues at coordinate 964,885 of CAJVRC010000843.1, forward strand.
GTGCAACGTCGAGATCTCCTCTATGGGGGATCATACTTGTATTCGAAATGATTTTGGTAGGCTTTGAATATACATGGCCCCGGTCTACATGCTGACTTTATAGCCACAGTCGCGCCTATCCCATCGCCGCCTCCATCGGCAGGGTTCGATTCGGACCGATTCACAGAGGCAAAGGTTGGCCGCGGGCCCCCTCCGGCCATAGACCCCTCTGCTGCAAGTATGTCTCAAATCGCCATGCGGGGAGTGCAAGGGATCCGCCACTAACCCCACACATAGATCGAGCGTTTTTGCAGCCAAATATGCCGACACCAGCTAACAGTGTCCATCTGTCACCTCTCCCTGCCAGTCCAGCACCTTCATCCATGGTGCGCCCGTCTCAGAACAGTCTGACCGATGATTCTGTCTTCTCATTCCCCATGCCTGGAAACAGGTCGCCGACTGAAGTAAGGACACCAAGTCCAATGACGGATCGGACTGCGCTTAAAGCACTACCACCAGTCCCGCCGGGACAAGGGCTGAGTTTGACTCCAGAGAATATACGCCTTCCACCTAGTCCACTACCACCTAAGTCCCCAGATACGAATCATCACAGGGCGGAGTCGGCGGTGAGCAACAGCAGCTACCGGTCATCTTTCGCCAGCAGTCGCTACGGCGATTCCACAACGAGGTCATCAGCCAACAGCCTCTCGCGTGGTTTCCGGTCATTTATGGACGACACACCACCAGTGCCGCTGGCACCTCTCCGCACACCCAACAATACTTCGTTCCCTCGAGATTCCAACGTCTCGGTGGTTTCATCTCGGATTAGCAAGGAAGAAGCTACTGGGTTCGATTTTGGTATTCCTAAAGGCCAAAACCCAGCCACTGGACTACAAGATCTCCCGGAGGAACCTTCATCGGGCCAATTCCAGGATCATCCTGAATATATCGCGTTCAATCCTGCACAAACCCATCTCCACCCTGCGACAGCGGCAACAGAGCCAGGTAGAGATGCGCCAAGGAAAAGCTCAAACGCAAGTACAACAAGTGCATTTTCCGTCACTAGCTTCGCCCGAGCCCTCGGTCTGGAGGAACAAATGAATCAATCTGAAACCTCTGGCTCCGATTCATCGCCCTCTGATGCACGCAGTGGTAGTTCCATGTCCAGTCTTCCCTCCGATACCAGCTTGAACCCACACAAACCTACCGATCCGCTCAATCTAGGGCCCTTGGTTGAAGAACTGCCCGCCCGGACCCGACAGACGATTGTAGAAGTACCCGGCCGTATGCGGAGCACCATGGAAGATGTCCCTCCTATCCCAGCTGCTTTCTTCAGCCCGGATTCACCTACTGACCCTTCAATCAACCAAGGTGGCGTGTCGTTGATTGCGGAGAAGAAAGATGTGCCCCCGACTCCGACCCCAACACAACCGAAGCAATCTATTCCCCGAAAACCACCGCCACAACGATCATTTACAGCCCCCCTGCCACAACTACAAACACCAGCAACACCAACCCGATCCGCCACACGTTCGAAGGGGAAATGTAAAGGTTGCAACGAGACAATTACAGGAAAATCGATATCATCCTCGGACGGCCGTCTCACAGGTCGGTACCACCGTGGCTGTTTCGTTTGTTTTGAGTGCCACTCTCCCTTCCAAACAGTCGATTTCTATGTCCTCAACAACAGACCTTTCTGCGCGCAACATTACCACGAACGGAACGGGTCCCTTTGCGCCGGCTGTCACACCGGAATCGAAGGCCACTACTTGGAGACCGTCGAGCGGAACCCTGCACGGTCAGATCGCCGTCGATTCCACACCCAGTGTTTGCAGTGTCGTACATGTCATGTCCTTCTCAAGGGCGATTACTTCGAATGGAATGGCGAAGTCTTCTGCGAAAGAGATGCTCGCCGAGCCGCTGCTGCATACCACCCGCCACCTCCTGGTCCTTCTGGTCGTCGCCGGCCCACACTACCCTCGTCTCCCTTGGCCCAGTCTGGCCAATTCCCACCAGGCCCGTACCCTCCAAATGGCGGAAGACCTGCACCTGGGCCTGGACTGCACCCCGGTGCTCGATTCCCCCCTGGAGGCGGAGGCCGGTTCCCTGAACGACGAACCACTAAGCTTATGATGATTTGAGTAAATCATCCTCTTCGTTTTAATCTCTTGGAAAACGCTGAGTTGCACATTCCTCTTCTCCGCATCTCTGCCGCGGATTTTGTTCCCCACTTTCTTCATTCCTTTATATATCGCGATATACCCTCTGTGCTATCTCACGCTTTCCCTGGCAATGGCGTTGGTCCTCTATTTCCCCCTTGCATCGGGGCTGTCCTTCATCTGTACCCATTGAAAACGCCGCATTGGCAGGTTTTGTGATTTTTGGGCCATCATCCGGGGGTGGTGTATTTTGTTGATTCTTCGTCATGCTGAAATGCTTATAATGTACTCTCTATCGGCTGGGTGTTTGGTTAGCGGGTTGTTTCTTGTATAGGATTTGCAATCTTAATGGACATAATGTCTTTTCTAAGTTTTCAAGAATACCCCGAACTCATGGCCTCATTATATCATTAATCATTAATATGCTATCACATCTTTATCGAGATGCTACCGCAACTATTTCAACTTGTGTTCCTCAAACTGCAGTCGCTCAACTGGAGTGAGGTACATACGCTTCATGATCCAGCCAAAGCAAATGACATAAAGCGCCACAGCGATGATCTCGATACGTTGTCTCAAAGTTATCCGATCCAAATTGGGATTCGGGACGCCCAATACACCCGTATGCTCCTTCTCCCACCCCTCGCAGACCTGCCGGAATCGACCTGGCTCGTCGGAGATGACGCCGTCGATCTCGTGTCGTATACACCAACGCATTAGATTCGGCGCATTCACCGTCCAAACATAGACTTGACGGCGGGCTAAGCGTGCCTCGTCCAAAAATCCTCGCCCTAGCGGGCCCATCAAGATCTTCTGGTGGATGTTGAAGGATATAAGGGGTACTTGGAGGAATTGACGCGCATAGCTCAAGTCGACACAGATTAGCGTCACTGCATACCGTGGCAGGTGCTGTGCTCGCGCGGGTAGGTATCGTGCAGACCAGCAGCCGAGGATGATTCGTCGGTGCCAGTCGGGTCCGTTCGCGGGTATAGGGACTGACTCGATAGTTTTGGCAACCCGTTCCATTATAGCGAATGGTTCATTGGTGAGCTGGGAAGTGGGTGGGATGTTAATTTTCCGAGAGAGACAATGTGCGGATTTGGGAGCATCGTTTCGCTACCTTTATATCTAGCAAGATCCAGAAATTTTCCCGACCTGGTTGTCTTAGGTACTCCAACACGTCGACCAACCGGGGCATAGGTTCATGGGGAGCTTGTAGGGTTCGCAGAGTCTTTAAATACTCCCAGTCGCAGTCACAGACCTTCTTCTTGATTCCAAAACAGCGCATGAGGGTTGCGTCCTTGGATCGATGAGCGTGGTCCTGGATCAAGGAGTGTGTGCACCTACGTGTGATAACACCACGACCCCATCGCGGGAGATATGAAGGTCGAGCTCGAGAGCGTGAGCTCCTCCCCGGATTGCGCCATCGATTGATAGTATAGTGTTCTCGGGGTATTGGCCTTTGAACCCTCGATGGGCGATGGCTTGAGGTAGACGCGGGGAGGCGCGGGCAACCGGTGAATAGTGGAAATGAGCTTGCAGGGAATGAGTTAACTTGACAACGCCCATATGGAGGGTTACGCACCTGGTAATTCATGCGTCTGATATTCAGGAACTGGAGCTGGCGCGTCGCCCATTTCGAAAGGAGTTGTGAGAGTTGAAGAAAAGAAGAAAGGAGGTTTGGGGGGTGGTGGTCGAGCAAGGCCGTCGGAGTTTGGCGGAGATAAGCCCCGCTGCACGGTCTACTGTGGATTGTGCATAACACAGTCAGAAACTTGGCCCTTGAGAGGGTGAATCTGGATCAACCATATAACATGTCAAGCTCTTCAAGCCGGAACATGCATGGAAAAAGAACCAAGAGAGAGCAAGAGAGATAAAGCAGCCCTGCAAATTTAACATAAGTCAATATCAACATCAAAAGATCAGTCCAGCAGCACGTACAGTTTCAAGAGAACCACGAATCCAAGTAGCTTCCCAGGACAATAGAAAGTCATGGATAGTAGCTGCCGACCACAAGAGGATAGCGGACTTTTTCGGGATATTTCGTGAGAATGGAATCTTTGGCCTTTGTGACTTGAGATGGATTCACAACAAGACCCGGTCTCTGAAGAGGGTGATTTGCTGGTCTGTCAAATACCTGCAGCCCTGGTCCTCTTTGTTGAACTCGCACTGGTGGCGCTTTTGCTGCACGAGCAGGTTGACAAAATTGTGCACTTCGACGCCGGCCGGAACATCGAGTCGCACAGCTTTCTCCGATGAGCGCTCGTAGATGTACGTCGGCAAGCTCATAAGCATAATACCCTTTGAGCCACCAGGGATGTTGACGCTAGGAACGGTATAGGACGGTGTCATATCAATGCGCACTGACTGGCCATCGTCAACACCCAGGCAGAAGCACCAGTGATTGCCTCCTTGGTCGAGTTTGCTATGCGCAACCGCATAGACACACAATAGATCGAGGTTCAACATCTTTTCTTTTTCATGCTTGGGGATAAATTCCAAGGATTGAAAGGGGGTTGGTTGGAAGTTCATTTTAAAGATGGATAGGCCCGCTTCAATACTCCTGATCAGCTTGAATATCATTACACTGGGATGGGAATATCCTCACATTATGAGATGGAGTGAGGGAAAGAATTTTTCCTAGTAAAGCTGGGAGTTGGTTCGTAGGTAGTTAAAGAGCTTGAGGAAACAACGAAGTTTGTCTTCACGAACAGTGCTGGTGGCCAGCTAAATTATATATCTAAGACTCCACAGCAGTGCATACTATATTGACGTTGATGATGAGACACTGCCCCAGTACCTGCTAATCAGCTGGCGCCTCCTTTCTTCTATTGCCTATTGGTACGTTCATTTGCAAACTGAGATAGGAGCTCTGTTTCAATTAATATGCGGCGCTAAGGAATCGTGACCCCTGTCTGGGGGGCACCTGACACCTGGCCATCCACAGGGAAATGATAATCCCGGGCTTTTAATATCACTGGAGACGGCAACATGGCTCAGTCCTATTGTCCACACCCCTTCATGAAATGGACCTACCAGACCATAATAGAGGAGCATCTATCTCCCTGCTAACCTACTGGATCCAGCTAACAAAAGGTACCCTCTCTTAGCCTGTGAGTGGAAAGGCGTACATCCTGAGAACTTCCCTCTCGACGGACATGACATCTGGAAGGTTTCAGATGAAACCCTGGCCGAACCCTTCAGGACCGCACCAACTCTCCATTCCTATCAGGGAACGCATATTGTCCGCCTGTCACAGACATTGATCCTTAAAAGGCGGGATCAACGCACGTCCTGGCGAAGGTAGCATCCTTGAGCTTATTGCTAGGGCGGGAGGGGAGAAAAAATTACAATCACTCCCAGTGCCTAAAGTTCATCGAGTTTCTAACATCGAAACGGAAGGCGTCTTTTTCGGGTGCAGATGCCTGGTGGTCATGGATTTCGTCAAAGGCAGAACAGTCGAGGAATTCTGGGACGACCTGAGGCAGACACAACGTGTGGACATCGTCTCCCGGGTTGCTTCGATGATCACCACTCTACACTCTATTCCGTTGTCTCAGGAGCAGCAACAGCAGCCTGGCCCTGTAGAGTGCAACCTGCGTGGCTCGTGCATACTGGTTTCCTGACGCGGGAGCCGGCCCATTTGGCTCGAAGGAGCAACTACAGGCCCGGTTCAACCGCGACTTGAGATCACTCGACACTTTAAGCAGGCACCAAAGGATGTTCCCCCGTTTGATTTTGACAGGCTGGTTTTCACGCACCACGATATTGCGCCCCGTAACTTAATCCTGGGTCCTTATGGCGAAGTTTGGCTGATTTGAGATACATCCAGAAGGATTCCAGTTTGCGGCACTTAATTCGCGGAGGGCCGGTGCGCCAGAGTTCCCCGATATGCTATTTGAAATGATTTCCCAGACATGAAAAGGTGGCGGACCAATTGAGCTGGATTATGTATGTTCTGACCACAGCGCAATGGGTTGATCGTATTGATAGATCATGACCCACTTCCACATATTTCATCATCGCCGGTCTGACAGATCTTCTATTGTTTTTGAAATTTGGGCGCTTTGCAAATTTGCGTACTTACTGTGTGCTAAATCCTGAACTTATTTCCGTCTACTTTAGTTAGCCGACTAGCTCCCTAGGACAACCAAAATCAATACCTACCAAGCCTTCTTCCCGAGGAATTTCTTAGTGAATTCCGAGATCAAGGAAAGTAAATACCTACCTACATAGGTAGGTAGGTAGTCGATGCCCAGAACATCTCGATTACTCAGCACCTCCAAGGTCGCAGGTGGGGACGGAGCCATTTCTCCAAATTTCTCCAACTTGACTTATAACCAGCTTAAATCCTTCACTTGTTGCCGTGCATCAATATTTTGTCCAACAAGCGTCGTGGAAAAATGGCCGTTCAACAATGGATCACACCCTTGAAGGGCATTGACAGTCTTAGCCGGACCGAAGCTCCAATGCCCGCACCAGGGCCGAGCGAAGTATTGGTAGAGATCCGCGCTGTCTCTCTAAACTACCGCGACGTGGAAGGTAATCGCCCGCCAAGAACAGACCTGCAGGATCCATGCTGATCGAATCTTTCAAAGTGACCAATGGCGAGTATAAACATCACAAATCCGCCGAGCAGGATGCCACCATCGTGCCATGCTCGGACATGTGCGGAGTAGTGACGCAGGTTGGATCTGGCGTGACCAAGTGGACAGTCGGCGACCGTGTTCTTTCGACTTTCCTGCCCGATCACCAAACCGGCCAGGTGACCGAGAAGGAGCTTGGCAGAAGCCTGGGGCTGCCGCAGGATGGTGTCCTTGCAACCCACCGCGTGTTCCCTGATCACGGTCTGGTGAAAGCGCCTAGCTTCATGTCAGATGAGGAGGCGGCTACGCTTCCCATCGCTTCAGTCACGGCGTGGATGTCTATCAATGGCATGCGACCGATGGGGCAGAGTGGCGGGAAGGACGAATTCATCTTGCTCCAGGGAACTGGTGGTGTGGCTATCGCCGGACTGCAGATTGCAAAGGCCGCTGGCGCGAAGGGTGGGCAATGTGACTTATGACCGATTATAGGACGCAAATGCTAATCCTGCAAGCAGTTATTATCACCTCCTCGTCCGATGCCAAATTGGACCAGGCTAAAGAGCTAGGTGCTGATTTTACTATCAACTACCGCACCAACCCCAACTGGGAAGCCGAAGTGATGAATATCACTGAGAACCACGGTGTTGATATCATCTTGGAAGTTGGCGGTGCTAAAACCTTGCGGAAAAGTTTTGATTGCATCGCTTTCGGAGGATTGATTAACTGCATTGGCTATGTCTCGGGCAAGATAGATGCTGATGAAGACCGCCTGAATGTAAACCTGCTGACTCTCCGTCGGACGGTGACACTCAGAGGAATTATTAACGGTCCCAAGGATCGGTTTGAAGAGATGCTCCGTTTCTACGAGACAAATCAGGTTCACCCAGTGGTTAACCGGGTCTTTTCATTTGCCGAGTCGAAAGAAGCATTCAGGTTCCTGGAAAGCGGCAGCCACTTTGGAAAGGTAGTGATCAAAATTCAATAATGCTCTGGAGCTCTGAATATTATTGAATTTCATGTCAATATATCCCAGAAAAATCGACAAAATTCACTCCTGACTATTGCCACTCGGCTTGAGTACTCCAGCCGCAATTCCCAGATCTTCTTTCATTTCCTTCCCGGCAACCGTTAATTTCTTGCAATCCTGCAGCACGAAGAGTAGACGGGCCCACTCTGTCTCGCTGGTGTTGCGCCACCCATGCATCGTAGCCCGCTGTACCGCAACATCTCCCCTGTTCATGATGACTGGTTCTGTATCTTCCAAGATCATCTCAACCTGCCCTTCGAGTACCACGCCGTAGTCGAGACTCTGAGTCCGGTGAACTACAGCAGGGTTGTTGGGGGCGAAGTCCACAATGCGGCATACGGTTCCACCAGGGTTAACAAGGCCCAGCTTGTCCGATTGTGTCAAGGTCTCGTGGGTCTTGATGTCCGCATCGTTGTTGAGGTCCGGAGCGAACTGGTTCGTGTAAACAACGTTGAATGCCATTTGGCTTTCTCCAAGACATTCCCATTCAGCCGACGTCGAGGAATGGACCACTGCTTTCCCGTTCTCATTGTGGCCTGTGATATGCCGTGTGATGGCCGGCAAAGGCGACACTTGGCTGCTATTGGAAGTCATTGTTTATAGGATGCGAAGTGGAATTGGAGGTGTGAAGCTGTTGAAATCAGATAAACGCACAGAGTACGACGTGAGCCTTCAGACGGTTTTATATGCTTTCCATCCACGTGATGCGGGGCAGGGGTGCATGTCAGCTTAAGCAGCGGTGAATAAGAATCCCAGTGACTTGCGCGTATTCCCTGTTCGACGTGGGTGGGTTCGAAAACAACTAACAAGTCAGATCCAATTGAAGGATTGCCAATTCGATTGCCAATTCGATTGCCACTTTAGGCGAGAGCTGTGGGCCCGATGGCTTAGAATTGTGAGATCAGTCACATAGAGAAAAAGCAAAGAGACAAATGTTGCAGACCTGTTCAGGTACACACCGATGTAACCCGAGGTAGCTCCGGGATTCTTTCTCTACCTGCCAGCACCACCTTACTACTTTCTGCTTCGTCTCCCACGTTCGTTGAAGAGCCAACAGTAATAATGGATCTTAGGGCTGGGCATTGAAAGTGAGTATGTCAGCGGCGTACCCTTTGGATTGCTTTAATATAGCTTCGATTGCTCTAATGCTGGTTTTAACAGAGTCGGACACAAATATATTGTACGGCTGACCGATAATTCTCAATGACTTATCCAACGTGGCATTTCGACAAGTCAAGCGTATCGAGACAAACAGACTGCCGTGAAAAAAAAGAGGCATAGGCACATCCTCCCCTTCGCCACTCATTAATCGCGCTCCTCAGGGGCGTGCAATCTTTCGTGTGCCTTTCTTCAAGTTGACCGGTGATTTCTCGTAAAATGTAGGCATTCAGGTATGACAATATGACAATATTCTATTCACAGACTTGATGAGGCAAAAAGTACATATCAAACATAACGTATATCCCATAACCTGCAACTATTCCAGAACATGTCATCCTACATACTCATGCCGCTTTTGAGTAGATGCCCCATTCCACATTTTGCTTCTTGATGTTTCCATTGCATTGCATGGTGCCTTTAGCGCCGATTTTGCCGCTGCCACCGAACTTGTGAATGGAATCATTGATAATGTCGATGACATCCTGAGCGCCAATGTCAAATTGAGAGTTACCTTTGCGACCCTTTCCAGTGACACCAAAGACGCAGTTCCCAGAGTCCACAATTCCACGCTGCCTCTCGATGAAAGGGTGCCACGCTTTACTAGTGCCCTGGATGTCCTTGATAATCTGCTTGCAGTCGTCCACCGGTGGCGACGCACCACTGGTCTGATCAACAAAGGTCGAGGCGCCGCAGAAGTCTTTGCCGTTGGCCACGTTGCAAGGGAAGTTATCCTTGTCTCTTGTGCCATCGGTGTCGTCCGCGTTCTCCCATGACTTGCGGGCCATGGTCTCACTGCACACTGGCAGGCGAATGTATCCTGGCGTTGTGATGTCTTGATTGACGAGAGCATCAAAAGTGCCATCGTTCGACGGGTCTGCGAGGCCACCGCCATTTTCTTCTCCATTTTGTTTGTACGTCTTGACGGCTCTACAGATGGTGGATCAGTAAATCTGCAAGCCATCAATCATAGGGAAGTTGACAACATACCCAATGATGATATCCTCCACCTTGATTTTGCCCCAGCTCTTACCATCCAGTTCTTTCTCGCCTTTGAGGTTTGAGAATGGACTGTCGGGGCACGTGCAGCCCCCTGGAAATCCGCAGTTGGAGTTACAGGGGTGCGACTTGCCATCGGGATCCGCCAACTGATACAATCGTCCCCCATAACAAGCTGATTTGAGGTCCTTGGTGTACTTGGACACGCCCTTGTCGCCACAATCCCGACCGGTGTCAATGATGAAAGGGTGGTGACCAGAAGCTTTCCAAACGGCAGGAATGGCGAACCCATAGAAGGCGCGGACAAAGCTATCTTCAACTGACTGACGCTGCAATTTCGTTGGCTCTTCACCCATAGTGCCCTCACCTGTTTTCCCGTCCTTAACGTTGCTGCCGGAGTTGAACTTGCCTTCGGACATGAGTTCGGTGAGCCTCTCAATGGATTTGTCACTGCCGTCGAACAGATTTCGCAGATCCACTCTGGTGACATTGTCCCAGACGTAGAGAGCCTGACCTAGGTAGTTAGAGAATTGATCTTGAGCCTGGTCTGTCCATTCATCGCTGACGGTGAATTAATATTAGCCAAGATCTCAACGGCAACATGACATGAAAGAGGAACTTACACACTTGAAGAGCCCTTCAGGTTGGTACCGACCATCACACCACCAGAAAGAATGGTATTGAAAGCGGTCTCGCCTTTCTTTAGAGCCTCCTCAGATCGTCCAGCCATCGCAGGTAGCTTAGACAGAACTGAGTATTTACTTAGTGGATTGGAACAAGCGACAAGTCGAATTGGACAGGGGGCTTACCATCTGCGAAAAACTTGCCACCGACCATCGGTGTGCCCATGGATACGAAGCCCAGCAGAATGCTCAGCCATGAGTCGTCCTTTTTGGGAGGCACAGGAGCAAATTTGTTCTCGAGGTCTTTAAGGGAGTTATCAATGAGAAGAGCAGAGGCAGAGACGATAGAATGGTGGTACTTGGCGTATGCCTAAGGGTGTCTCGTGTTAGTGGGATGGTTTTGGAAGATGAATGACGGGGATTTGAATTCACATACTGAACTGATTCTGACAAAAGCGTTAAAGATCAGAGCGCCCGCAGGCCCAACCTTATTCAGGGAGAGATCTTTGCATGTCTTAGGTTCCCTGCAGCCAATGCCGGTGACGATGTCGGCACAGTCCCGGTTACCGCCGAGACCAAGGAGATACGAAATGTAGGGGACGAATGGTGTATATTGGGACTGGTCAATTTCGCCATCTCTATACGTCTTCCAGTCGGAAACGAGATCGCTCCAGGCATCATTGCAACCAAGCCCGTTCCAGCGAGCCTCTGGCGAGTAGAAGGGGAACTCTGTGTAGTACTCGTTGTCGCAGTCCAATGTACTCCAGTTGCCATGGCGTTCACCACTGCCGCGCACGGGGTCATTGCCCGATCGGACCTGGAGCCTCAAGTTTTTCCAGTTCTTAACGCCGGAAGGTGGGTCATTGTACTTCTCCAAGTCAGTAGCCCAGTTGACAGAGCCGCCCATTCCTTGCGCCTTGAACATGGCGGTGCGTTGGGAACGAATAGACGGGCTCATATAGGCCACATATTCGGTGTCATCATAGACCAAAATGTTGCTGTTGGTTTCTTTATCAATGAAATGCTCATTGACGCGGGATGAGTCGGCAACGATGTCGTTGATCTCCGCGTTGGAAATGTAGCCAGCTGTGTTCGTGCATTTTCCCTTTTTCGCATGCGAGTCCAGTCTTCCTCCGGTATATTTGCATTCAGGACCGTAGCAGCCTGCAGAAGCCATCTTGAAGGATCTTCCGTAGCTGCTGACACCGACGACGATCTTTCCCGAGTCGGCACCAGCCTTCGTGACCATCGCAAGGGAGTTCATTGTCTCAGTCAGATTGACGTGGCTGCGTAGGCACTTGCCATCATCGCAGCCGGGCTGAGCGTTAGGGTTCCCAGCATCCCACTGGCCGTGCAAATCATAAGTCATAAAGACAATGTAATCGACAACTTTGCTGATCTTGGCAATGGGGAAGCCCTTGAGGTACCAGTAAGAGGCGGGTGCAGCAATTGAGACGGACTTCCCTGGCAGGAGATTCTTCAATAGTGCGAGAAAAGCCAGGTAATTGTTGCCTTCATTTTCATCACCAGCCGGGACATCTGGAATATCAGTGGCCTAGGATTTTGTTAGTGACGGCTTAAAGCATGGTAGGTAATGGTCTCGGTTCATTTAAACTCACACCGGGGTATTCCCAATCAATATCAACGCCGTCAAGGTTATTATCCTTGATAAAATTGGCAATATTCGTCGCGAGTGTCTTACGATTGGCTGCGGTAGTTCCTTGGCGAAGGATCTGGTATGTCGCTGGCTGTGTAGAGAAGTCCCAGCCACCAAAAGAAAGAATCTTCTTCGGGCCGTAGACATACTTGAAATTCTCGAACTGATACTTCATCATTTTATCATCGATGCTCACTTTATAATCGGAGGAGATATCGCCAAAGCCGAAATGCAGATGTGTGTACTGACTTCCATCAATCTGTAGCGCGTCCTGGAAGAGACAATCTCGATTGAATTGATAGCCCTCATAGTAACCGATGCTGCGGTACTCGGAGGGAGCATTTCCCTTAACAATTTTTGTGCCACAGTTAGAGATGCAGCCGTTAGTACCTGGCTTGGCCGTGCCGGGTGCTCCGGTATTGGTGTCAGTACAGAATTCGTCTATGGTTCCGCACTGTCATCCTTGTTAGTCGGACATAGTCTTGATAAATTGTGAAAATATCTTACATGACCGAACGTGTTGCAACACGCGTTCAATGGACACGGATTCAGATCGGCGAGCGTGCTCATATCCTTGGGAGGCTTGGTACCAGGGACCTGAGGACCGCACTCGGCATCAGGCACTTCGGCTGGCATGGGCGGTGAGCCCTTGCTAATGCAGATAACAGCATCTTTGAAGATCTTCTTGCACCCATTCCACCCCCAAGTCTTTTTGTTGAAGCTTTCGATATCCTCGTTGGTTAGACTATTGGCGGCGGCAATGGTGGAACAACTCTCGCCGTCAGCAACTGTGGCGGTAGCGCAAGACCCGTCCTTATTAGGTTTGGGACGGAAGTCGGGCATGCTACCAGAGGAGCAGCAGACATGTTGGCCAGGGCTTAGTCTGGAGCAGAACCCTTTCGCCGAGTTGTACTTTGTGAAGTCCGCACCACTGATGCCACACTTCTTGGCCAAGGCAGCGCAGCTATCATCCTGTTGAACCTTTTGGGTTTTGCATTGATCTCTAGAGACCAGGATATTCTCGGCGGATCTTATATGAGGATGATGGGCTCGCTTATGGGAGTTGTGAATCGGGGTGGACTTGCTGGCACCGGCGGAGATGGTGGTCGAATTGCTAGCTTTGATGGAAGAAAGCATAGGCGCTGTGAAGTGAGCACTTGCAGTAAAATTCGTGCTCTTATCGAAGTCAAGGCAATTGGCACTAGACCAGGATTGTAAGGCGGATTGAATTTCCTCGAAGGTTCCGCCGTTGGTGGCCATGAAGCCAAAAACGTGTTGAGAGTCGTATTCAGGTCCGCAGAGCTGCATAGTCAAGGAGTCTCGTTCACCATCGAACTTGTGCGTATCTTCCACGAGGGCTTCTAGAGCAATGGAGCTGATCTTCTCACTACGCAGGCTGTTTCCGATATAAAGACCGGCGGTAACGCCACCAAACTCTGCATAGAGCATGGTAGTCTTACCAGAGGAGGCATGTCCGTTGGCGACGTAGTCACTCATCTGTTTGATCAATGAACGGTAGCCTGATTCGCTACCCTTTGAGTGAGATGACCACCCAATCTCGTAGTTGACCTCATGCTCTTTAGCAGGGCGTGAGGCCGCATTCTTAGCCTTGACATCGTCGTTCCAGTCGTTGCCGTAAGCAGTACAGGCAAAAATACGGTGAAGAGAATCGGTTTCATCAACGTTGTCATAGACATTGAAGCTGTAGAACATGGTCTCCTTGCACCTCGCCAGCTGGTCCATGCTGTGATAGCTGGACCAGTTAGAGGGATTCGGACCCGAGATCATGCATCGCTCAGGACAAACAATGTTGCCACCTTTGTAGCTAGGACTAGCACCCAGCCTGGATGCTGAGTGTCCAGAGACAACTCCAGCGGACAGCAGCAGGCCCACCGCTGTGCTCCAAAAAGGAGACATGGTGATAGTTGGTTGAGTGTCCCAGAATATATAGAGGTAAAAGGAGCGAGTTGGGACACTCAAAAAAAAAGAATGAAAAAATGAAAATTGAAAATGAAAAGAGCGTGTGTAAAAAGGCGAAAAGGAATGTCTGATAGAGCTGAAAAAGGGAGGCCACAGACGGAAAATAACCCTCCTATATATATGACTACTGTCGAGCTGCCTCACAATGGATTTTCATCATACTCTTTAAAATCCTTGGAAATAATCGGATTTCGGCCGGCCATTTAGTGCTGATTATGCATGGGGCATATTTGTATTTCCACACCTGGGTAGCTAATTACAGACTCGTGACATCTTTCACATCCTTCCAGAGTCAGCGGAGCAATGAAATAATGGCTAAGCTCACCTAGCCATACCACAACGTAAGATGCATGTAACGGAAGTAGCCCAAGTGTTATGCTGCTATATGTGCCAAGACGCCGTTGATCGCCTTCATTTCGCACTACCTTCCATTTTTGTAATTTCTTCTTCACAAGATTTGCATTATAGCGCAAATTGTATGGCAACGGAGATAATCGGCTCAGGCTGACGTATGGAAAGCCCATTGTGGACTGCTGTGGACATAGGGAGTAACTTTCTGTGCCTGGAGGCTCGAAGATGTAGAGCGGATCGTCTTGGCAGGGCTGTCTTGGCAGGGCTGGCCAACCTTGGAATCGGCTAGGACATCCATGCGGCCCCACGTTAGCTGGGGGGGGCTATCAGTTCGGAGAGGTAAAAAGGTCCGGGAAACTAGAAATCGGAACGTTATTAAATGGAAACTGGAGTTCCTAAATTTCGTAAATGCTTAATCCTAATGGGACCTCAACAATGATATCTTAAAATGAAGGGCCTAATAGAGAATGTAGCGCTGTAGACGTGATATAAAATAGGTGTCTTCTTCCTGATTGGCTAAGGCTTCTTCCTATTTAGG
This sequence comes from Penicillium egyptiacum, assembly GCA_911456345.1. Classification (NCBI taxonomy): domain Eukaryota; kingdom Fungi; phylum Ascomycota; class Eurotiomycetes; order Eurotiales; family Aspergillaceae; genus Penicillium; species Penicillium egyptiacum. The sequence goes on from CAJVRC010000843.1 coordinate 979,942, forward strand.
TAACTAAAATTCTACGAGTCTGTTTGACCTGAAACCCGCACAACAAGGTTTGACCCAATTTTCGGGCATTGGGCTCCTTCCGTAGTCTACGGCGTATAGAGGTACCTACAACTAGGGCCCATAAGTGGGTGAGACATTCTGTAGCCACTAAGTTGTTAGTCTACATTCCAGTGAACGAAGTCTCCATTTAATCAGGCAAGAAAACCACATGCAGTTTCAATTTTTAGGGGGAAAGCCAACATTTATTCGAGTATTCAACACTGTAGCCTAGAAGTTCATAATCTAGCTTAGAGATCCAATCCCACTAGAAGAGAACATTGTAAAGGATCCAAGCTGGGCCGGCTAACAATGCCGCTTGAATGCCCGGGCTGTTGACAGCAGCTCCGTCTTTCTTAGGCGGGCAGCTGACTGCGGGGGTCGCTGCATAGCATTCAGCTTGGGTGATTCTGGCTGAGATGCTCGAAGCGATTGACGGTACTACACTAGCTCGGCAAGGACTAGGAGTGGGTGCTGGGCTAGCAAGTAGAGCGCACGACGAGGGTCCATTGCCAGTCAGTGCAAATGGAACTTCCAGGTTCTGTTTAACATCGAAGGCAATGCCCTGTGTCTTGCCACAATCCTCACCGGTAGTGATAGCAGTCAGGTTTGGCTGGCGGCCCCCTTTGGCGGTGGTAAAGCGGAAGTACTGGTACGACCAAGATGTCCGTCTGTGAAACCCATCATAGTCCTCGGTCATGTGGTCATCGTTGTAGGCAGTACCGTCGTCGGACGTAGAGCAATTAGTCGATCTCAGCCTCCAGGAGAAACCCCATTTCCCTTCTGTGTTGAGTAGATTGGGGATACCCTCGGAGAGGAATTGCGTTGTCTCATTCGGGGTGACCATATCGATGCGGAGCTCATTGAAGCTACCGTTATAAGGGCCCTCCTCGGGCCACACCAAGTACTCTAGAGTCGTATAGAGGTGTTGGACAGCGGCGGGGTTCTGCACGGCAAATACGACGGGCATAAGCGGCATCAGCTCATAGGTGTCGTTGCGCGGGAAGACGATGTCAACCTCTGTGGTGCCTGTTGAGTCGGCCCCGGCCAAGGCCAGCAGGCCGAGCGCGAGAAGACATGCCTGAACACAGAACATGCTATGAAAGTGGAGCAAGGTGAATGCGTAGGAACGATTTCAGGAGATTTGATAACAGCGCTGATCGCAAGGTGAGCCTTGAAGATAAATTGTTGATAGAGGGGAATCCAAGTGAAAGACCAAAGAGAAGAAAAACAGAAATGATGACAAGGAGGCCCACAGTGCGCGAAAGGGCCAAAGGAAAAAAAAACCTATGCTGTAGAAGCTCAGCCCATTATTCGAGCTTATTAGCTTGCAGATAGTCAAAACAGCCCAAGGATCTGCGGGCAGAGGTCGTTCCGTTCCGATCCACCGAAGGATCCCTGACCCATTCGCCACACATTCGGCAAAGGCGTAGAGGCAACCAAATCCACTCTTGGCGACTCAGGTACGGAGTACTTTACACGGGCTCTTCCAAGGTTAGGTGCATGGTGGATATTTCGTACTATGATATTATGTAACGAATGCAACCTCAAGGGGTTGGTGGGAAAGGGGTCTCTGGTTCGAAAGTCGAACTCCAAATTTCAGTGCCAAGCCCCAACCGCCAAGTCGAGTAGACAGACGCCGAGATCGGCTACTACCAAGGTAACAACATGGGGGCCAAACGCTTAAACCCACTTGCTGAGCCCTATAGGGCGCTTCTATTGTACTGTGTGTGCCTAGCGCATGTGTATGTAAACGGAAGAAAAGAGTTTTGAATAGACTCCACAAAGTTCACTACCGACTAACTAGTCTCGACGCCACATACCTTGGTATTTACTAACGCCCATATGCATCACCAGACGGAACCACCCCAAAAGGACGTTGTATGTTGTGCATCCATTTAACATAGAAAGACTATGTTGCACATTTACTCATTCATGTAAGGAAATAAATTTTACCGGTTATTGTTTTTATTGTCTGAGTAAAGCGATAGAGCTAAAAGGACACTTAAGAAGTAACCGTAGTCAGGGTGCGGATGGACAGTCTGCCTGATAATCTGTGCCTACATGGATATTATCGAGCTACTACACATCGGTGCGCAAATAAATGACACTGAGGGAGGTATAGAGTTCTCGAAGTTCACAACTACGGAAATCGGCTATGACCTTCCATTTTTGGAACCAGAAAGTATCGCAATTTCCCCTTCCCTCGGACAATTTTAGGGGCCTTCGAGGCTAGCCGTCGACGAGAGACCCACCTCAGGTCCAGTTCAAGACGTGCGTGGCTCGATACGGTATTTGTGATCCTTCGGAAATGTGCCGAGGCGAAGGCCTAGAAGTATCAGATCATTCAGGCTGGTTGTATAGTAACGGGATGGGCATCTCTAGTGAGCTAGATAGGAAACAGTGGAGAAACGGACATTATAGCCCAGTTTGGTTCAGATCGGCTCTATATAAGTCGATCCTCTCTGGACATCACTTCTGCAAATGTTGTCTAGTATCGTCCCTTCTTGAACACAATGTACACTAAGTCTACTATCGCTCTGGCTCTCCTCCCAGGGCTGCTGGAAGCTCATTCTATTGGCAATCCTATTGTCCGTCGCGGGGTTGACTGCAGCTTTGCCACAGCCGCCAACCCAGGCGACACTTGTGATGACTTTGCCGACACCTGGGGTATTTCGGTTGACCAGTTCAAGTCCTTGAACCCCGGACTCGACTGCGGCATCTTTGACGACAGTCAGGAGTATTGCGTGCTGGGCGGTGTCACTGAAGACGATGACTCCGCCACAACCTCGAAGATTGTGGAGAGCACCACGTCGGTGACCACCTCTGCTTCTACCACTTCTACCACTTCTACCACTACCATGATCACTACCACGACCACTTCTGCCAACAGCCATGAGCCTACTCAGCCTGGTCTGGCTAAGAACTGTGATGGGTTCCTCAAGATCGTCGATGGTGACAACTGTGACGATATCATCGCCAAGGCCGGCATCAGCCACCAGCAGTTCTCCGAATGGAACCCTTACATCAATGACAGTATGTTCTATATCAGTATTCCCCTTCAGCAATCCACTAACCTACGTACAGAGTGCTCGAACCTCTGGCTAGACTACTATGTCTGCGTTCACGTCCCTGGCACGACGACAACTCCCCCTGTCTCCAAGCCCACCGATGATGGCCACTCTCCCACCCAGTCCGGCATTGCTAAGAACTGCGACAAATACCATAGGGTTGTCGCTAATGACCAATGTGACTCCATTGAAACCAGCAACTCAATCACCCATGCGCAGTTCCGCGAGTGGAACCCTGCGATCGATGCGAGTACGTAGCCTATTCTATTTCTGCCTCATAGCAGCACTTTGACTGACCATTCTGCTCAGAGTGCTCGAATCTCTTGCATGATTATTACGTCTGCGTCCACGTTCCCGGTGCTCCTACCGCAGACGGCCCTACTCCCCAAATGCCCGACATTGTCTCAAACTGCAAGAGATACCACAAGGTCAACAATGAGGGCTGCTACGATATTGAACAAAGTGCCGGCATCAGCCACGCCCAGTTCCGCAAGTGGAACCCGACTGTTGATGCCAGCTGCAGCAACCTCTGGGCCGGCTACTATGTCTGCATTGGTGTTTAAGCGACCTCACAATAACGGATGTTTATAAATATGGGGGTCGTCAGAGCTGCTAGCAAGCAAAACTCACCTGACTACCTGACTACCTGACGACTATTTCCCCGGATGTTCATCCAGCAAAAGGCTATTGATGTACTGTTACTGATATTTCATGATGTGTTGGGTCTGTCAATATAAATGAGGGAAGCAGTCGAATCGAGTTGGAGTGCAAGAATGCATCAAATAAATACAAAATTATCCAAGTATGGTCAAAATACAAGCCTCCCAGTTACAATAGAAGACCTGTCAAGTCAAAAGTCAATTCAATGGACCTTGCATTGCGCGTTTTGATAGACACATGTCTAAGCCTGTAAGTTGGGCCTTGCCTCTTGGTATACTTTCTGGTATTTCTGGTGTCCGTCCTCGTCTCCCGTTTCCGTTTACTTGCCGATGAGATGAGTGTTACCTTGCTCTTTCCTCAACATGGCAGTCGCACCTTCCTCGTGCAAACGCAATTTCCTTCGTAGCAATTACTATATAATATCCTCTCTCTCAATCCTCTATTCTTCCTTCTTCCTGCTTCTTCCCAACCTCACATTGTGAAATTTGCTTCCCACAAATACTAAAGGTACGATTCTTTCAACGATGAACGAGATCTACGGTAAAACAAAGGCTAATAGAGATTAGTTAGATCACAACCAACAAGACCACGCAAGTGAGATGCACTCCGTCCCCTCGATGCTGCATGCTCACCCACGTAACATGACGCTTACGAAAAGCAAGTGCCCACCGACCACCATATACCTGCATCTGGGATTGGAGCTGGACCTCCTCACTCGTATCGCATCCAGAGGGATCGACGAGGACACGAACGATATGAAATATTTTCAGAGGCATATCTGATCATCAACATGGCGCAAGGCATCATAGCCACGACCTACCCGCACTAGCTCCCCACCCATAATACGTCATGGGCCTTACATGAGCGCATCAAAATTTTGCGGATGTAATTACTTGAATTAGAACACGATGAAGAAGACGACCTGGCACTTGAGCGGAGTATCTGGGCGCGCTGTCGTTGATTGGGGTTTTTGGGAATATTCAGCTCCAGTCGGGAGCTTATTCTCAGTTGCAGAGACGCAAGATAATTAAATCTCTCCCTACCTCCGGCGTAGCTTTTAAATCCCCCTGTTATCTCTCATCTAGAGGTCTCGACGCTCCTAGAACTAGTTGACTTACAACATCACTCTCGTCAGATTTGTCATACACTCTGAGATATCATCTAGAATGTCAATCTTCTGTGTTTCTTTCAATCAACAACGGGGCCTTATTTCCTATGGTCGGGCCCGTTCTCATGGTGAATCAGATCCTAGTTTGTATATAGCGAGGATTCAACCTCGCGTAGATTGCCAGCGTGGCTGGTGAGTGACCCTATGTAATACCCAGTGAACAAAAAGCGGCAAGAGCTGGGCATTAAAACGGCAAGGGAAAGCTAAGAAGTGGCAGAACGAATCTGCCCGCTACATAGGTTAGCTTGAAGTCAGCAGGATTAGGGAGCACGGGGCTTATGGACAGATATTATAGTGGTTTCGCTCAACTAAATACGGAATGATATTTCGACCTTCCATTTACAAAAACCATCGGAACGCAGCAGATGCCGGCCCATCTCTCATTCGCTCCGTTGGAATATCCCGTGCCCGAATTGTGACTCCATCACTACGGTCGCGTCGCTTGTTATCAAGCCACATGTAGAGTGCCAAAGAAGCCGTCAAACAAGCGCCAGTAGCACCGAAGGCAGCGACGCTGATCAGCGCGGGCATGTACTTAGGTGCATCTTGCTTCCGGAACAAGTTGCTGCTCACCAAACCCATCAAATTGGCCAATGGCACGCCGATACTTGTCAACAGTACACGGCGACCCTCGTGGGCGATGTTGTTGTTATACCAGGTGCTGAGCATCACGGATGGGGCGGACGTTCCCCAAGTCATCATGAAAGTTGCGAAGTAGGCAACCTGTATCTGATTCTGGACATCATCAATGGATGCATAGATCATGAACCCGGAGAAGGTGAGCATGAAGCCTAGAACAATGAATGGGGATCGGAGTTTGGTCCAATCAGAGGAGAAGGCGAGCACAAGCAGCATCACTGCTCCTGTTACATTTGGCGCAACGGTGTACAGGTTGGTTTTGACGGTGGGATAACCTAACCCCCCGACGATCTGCGGCATGAAGAGCGCGACACCTTGCAAAGGCACACCGAGACAGATTTCAATGCACAAGAAGGCGTACGTAGTGGGGTGTTTGAAGATACCGAGGGCCTCGCGGAAACTGAACTCTTCGTTGACCACTGCACTGGAGTCAACTTGGATTCGATGGAAAGCTAGCGCCTTCTCCTCCTCTGACAAAAACTTCGCCTCGGCGGCGCTTCGTGGGAGATATAAGAAGGCAAATATAGCGAAGAGAACAGTGACGCCGCCCTCAATAATAAACAGGTAGCGCCAATTGGGGATATTAGACCCCTCAATCTGGAACACTCCGAATGCAATGAGTCCGGAGAAAGCGTTTGCGATGTTCGACGCGGCGTAAAAAACAGCCAGGCGACGAGCCAGCTCGCCACGACGGTAGAATGTGGTCAAATAGTAGATGACTAGCGGGAAGAATGCAGCCTCGGACATGCCCAGGAACCAGCGCAGGGCGAACATGCCACTGAAATTAAAGGCGGCCGAAGAGAGAATCGTGAAGGAACCAAATGAGAACATCAATATTGGAAGTACGCGCGCTGGACCGAACTTCTTTCCAAGCATCGAGAAGGGCGGCGCAAAGAGCACGAATGGAACAAAGAAGATCGATAAGAGGAGATTATACTCATTCGGCTTGAAGTTCAGGTCTAACCATTCAATTAGTCTCGAGCGCCTACCACTTGGATCAAGGATCTCACATACCCTTGCTCATTCCATCTGTTTCTGCATTTCCCAAATTTCCCTTGTCTAGAGCATTGAATAGATCTGTCGCTAGTCAGTCCCGCATGAGTGGCAAGATCGGGTAGACTTACACATAACCGCTAGGATAGGGAGCAGGCGATAGTCGAACTTCCGGCAAAGACGCCGTTCAGCCTTGTGGTCGACCACTCGGGTCACCTCGTCCATCACACCTGGGACAGAGCCATAGCCTTTCAGCATATTGGGCTCCTCAACGGTGCCCAAGGTGTCCGTTTTCTTCACTGTGCCATCAGGCAACGATGCGTGCGCCGGACCCGACATGTTGTATCCAAGGTGTTATAGATAAAGAAATATAGGAAGGCGAAGTCAGTGCACTACCTGTCAAAGTTATAAATGTCCAGATGCGAGTTTCCTCTTATCAAAAGAGAGGTGACATCCCTTTGCTCTATTAGATAAGAGTACCTCGGGAATGTTGCATTACCCATGCGTCGATATCACCCCCACGTTTCTCCGCATCATGGAAGGTTGAGCTGAACAGGCAAAGATCGCCTGGGATGGTCGCATCCGGACTTTGGGGCTGTTTAGAGGCTTATCTGCGGGGAAAAAGGTAAGTACCCCTTTGCAAGCTTGATTTCAATCCTATATCGCGGAGGCCCGTATCGCAGATAAACCGCCCCTTTCTCCCCCTTGATATCCCATGCAGATCGCATCTCACCGGTTTATTGTCTTTAAAATTCCTTCTAGATATTTCTGCACATAACTAGAAGATCTAGAAGATCTGGAATTAGCGGTGTACTCCCATTCCGGCCTGCAAAGTAGGGTTGCATCCGTCGCATGACCTCACCACATTTAAGCCACTGTCTTGGAATATTTTACCATTCTTTTCTCTAGAAAACTTTCGTTTTCCATCAGGGGCTTGAACTTTATTGCAACTTCTATATATTTCCTTTGAGAGACATTAGCATACATGTATTCCTTGTAATCACCCCAGCATAGAGTCAATTCGAATCACTTCCTTACTACTGTTCTTAAACAGTACCTAGCCGTGAGAATTTTGAATTTTGTGTATCCTTATACGATTCTCAAGACACAAGCCAATCAACCATCACTGATAATTGATGTAAATAAGAATACTTGGCTATTCATTTAGGCCCAGGGGTCCACGTGGCCTTAGCGAAGAGAGCATTAGTTCTGAGCCATTATAGTATAGACAACAGAGACAACTTTACTTTCAACGTCGACTGCTGTCATTATTCAGGAGGTTGACATTTACCCAATTATCCGTGCTGCCGCCAGAGAACGTAGCTGTATTTACCCTCTTCCCCGCAATTTATGGCGGAGAGGATTTGCAGCGGAGAAATAGAGGAGCCAAATTTCGGATAGAATTTACCCACATTAACCGGACACGATCGCGAGGAAAATCGGCTATAAATTGCACATTGAGCTTCGATTCGAGATGGGAGGGAAAATGTGACTCTTGTACTGTTTGGTTGACTACCTGCCACAACAGTGACTATGTTCCAATTCAGGTCTATATTTCTAATCGCTCTGTCTTGCGCCCACTTAGTATCTTCGTACCCTTTGCTGGGTCGAGGAAACTATGACAAGGCAGGGGACTCGCATTGGGTGAATATATGGACTACTATGCCCCAGTTGGTTGAGCCCGCTAATCTACCCCCTGTTCCGTTTGTACGTGGGATGCCATTGTCACAGTGACCAGTACATTGATGCTGACTGTCGGGTGCAGAATGGATCCACTGCGGTCTTCGGCAATACGACCATTCGGCAGACCCTTCAGGTTTCATTAGCTGCACATGAGATTCGCATTCGACTGTCTAATGCATTTGGGTCAAACGATCTGAAGATCACCAATGTGAGTATCGGCCTACCGGCGAGGCCGATAGTGGGAGTCAGTGGTCTACAGACAGAGACATTGAAGACTGTGTCCTTCAATGGGAGCCCAGATGTGGATATCCCGAACGGTGGACTAGTTGTCTCCGACCCAGTAAAGTTTCCTGTTAAGGCCCAATCGGCTCTCATGATCAACATGTATCTCGCAGAAGGACAGCAAGGCTTCTCTATTACTGGCCACCCTGGGAGTAGAACGACCTCATACCTGGCCTTTGGAGATTGGAGCGGCGCAAAGAACCTCACGGACTCATCTGTTCAAAGCACAGATCATTGGTGAGTCTCTCTCCTGCAAGGCTTCTGATTACCCCAAATGCGAATCTGAATCTGGCCTCTACCTCAGGTACTTCATCAGTGGAGTAGAGGCTCGGCTACCTTCCGAATCCAGTGGCTTTGTGGTCATTGGCGACAGTATCACCGATGGCCGAGGAAGCACTACCAATGGCAATGATCGGTAAGTGGAACGTCCCACGGTGCATATTCATGGCTTATGGAATATAGTTGGCCGGATCTGTTGCTGGCAAAAATGCAAAAGCATAAATCCACGTCAAATATCGCCGTTCTCAACCAGGCCGCTGGCGGAAATCGTATTCTACAAGATGGCCTAGGTCCAAATGTGATCAGCCGTCTTGACCGGGATGTCCTAGCACAATCTGGAGTGCGATATGCGATGATCTTCGAAGGCGTCAATGATATTGGCGTCGCTGATAGCGATGCAGCCATCCAGGAGGCGATTGAGAGGAAACTTGTTGCGGCATATAAACAGATTGCGACACGGGTGCGTGCCCTAGGAATTCCGATATTTGGCGCCACTATTACGCCATTCGGCTCGTCGGCGAGCTCCGACTATGTGCAGCCTTACTCAAGTATCGAGCGGGAGGGGACTCGTCAGCGAGTCAATACATTCATCCGGAAAAGTGGCGTATTTGATGCAGTACTGGACTTTGACCAGGTGTTGAGGGATCCGCAGGCGCCGTCTCAGCTGCTGGAAAAATATGATTCAGGAGACCATCTTCACCCTAATGTAGCGGGTTGTCAAGCATTGGCTGATTATTTCCCTCTCGGGTTATTCGAGTGAACTTTACATGGTTATTCTCGGATTCCACAGATGCAAATATAGGTACATAGTGTTCAGATCACGACCAAAAATGAAAACTTCAACTTTTCCGGTAGGAAGACCGAGCACCTTTAAACATGACGCTTAAAGCTGTTTTGAAGGTTGCGCTTTCTGTAAACGCCGCCACCGATGAGAGCCTGCTTGCGTCCCGGACCAAAGTCTGGAACACCACCCAGAGAACCGAAGATATCACCGACGTAGTTGTTAGCCTTGATACCAGCAGCGAAAGTAGCATCCCACCCGTCCAGAATACCCTCGACGACCTTAATACCAGCAACGTAGAGATTCTCAATAGCAGGCTCGAATGCACCCTGCTCCGAGGACAGGAAGAGATTGTAGGTCGCAGAAGCACCGGGGTAGGGGCGATCAAAGTCCGACGCAGTGCGCATCACGATAATGCGGGAGAAATCAGTCAACTTGTGGATCGAGGATCGGAGCAGGACCTCAAAGGTGGCGTTATCCTCCTGTGCAGTTGCGCAATAGTCGCCCGTTCCATTAGTCAACACCTTGGTGGTGTTTTCAAACGCCGAGCCGAGGATATTGCCGCTGTAGTACACGTCGGAGGTCGCGACGTCGCACTCAACAACACTAGGGGGCAAAGTGGCAGCCTTGTACTTCCCACTTGGGGTCTTGTAGCGGGCGCGGTAGGCCTGGGCAGTAGCAGAGTCGGAGAGGTTTGCCTTGCGCGCAAAGTTGGCGGCAATTGTGCGCAGGTCGGCGTTCACCTCGAAGACCTCTGTGCCGTAGATGTTGGCCGGGTATTGGCCGGGGAATTCGGTGCCTTGCGCGATATATCCGGTCGAGAAGTTGCTGGGAAGCTCACGGATATCAATTTCGTATTGCAGCGCGACCTGGACTGCGTACCGAGCGAACATCGGGGATGCAGTGGTGGCTTTCATGGGGTTGACGCCAGCAATGCCCGCGACAAAGAAGTAGGTGCGTGTGAGATCGAACAGGGGAGAGAAAGCAACGGAGCTGACAGTAGTAGCAGCATTGATCTCGCCTTCTCCGGTGATGAGCTGGCAGACATCATAGTTCTCGGTGCAATAGACGTCTGGGAACAGAGGCGAGAGACCGGGAATGGTGATATTGTGGGCGAACAAGTCGAATTCGGGGATGTTCCACCAAGCTTCGGCCTCAGGTGTGAACTGTCATGATCTATTAGCGACATTGCATTTCGTTTCATGGGAGCGCGCATACCATTGACACAATGAACACCTTGGGCGCAATTGCGCCATGGTGACCCTTCTGGGCGGTCTTAGTAGCTCCGGCGTATAGTGAGCTGCCAGTGAGCAGCAACGAGGCCGTCAATGTTTGAAGGAAGTGCATGGTGAGGAAATTTGCAGTTGGTACTCAATTCCTGCTCACGCCGAAGCCTTTTATTTGTACTCCGTGGAGTCGTGAAGATTTTCTCGCGCCCTTGCGTCTTTCACGCGACAGAGGGACCATCGCCGATCGGTGGATATATTGGTACCTGATTCGGACAAGATCAGCACCACAACGTGGAGCAGCTCGTCCAAAAAACATCGGAGATATTCCTATCGGCCTTCTTGATAGAATCTTATTCGTGCCAGATATGTGAAGGACGCAAGAGATTGGTACCTGACTTTTGACTGGCCTTTTGTACTGGAATGTGGGTCGACCGTGATAGGATTTTCACAATTTGTGCCGAGACTGTCACTGTTAAGCATCGGAGCTTGCCGCGGGTCCACTTCTGTATTTGTGTGGTAAGACATTGGAAGAGATTCAGCGATAAAGAACCAGGTTGATGATTTCTCGGCTCTCAGAGGTTCTTTCGTTACCAGTTTAGATCAAACACTGCCCGCTTTCGTTCTGCTAGACACGTTGTATTCATCGAACTCGGCATCTATGCCGTATTTGGGTTCCATCTGGTCGACGGCCTGCTCCGGGTTAGACGATAGGAAGAAATAGAGTGTAAGATGGGCTTTCCTTTCTCGAGACCTATGGGAGAGTTGGGAAAGCTGCGAGTATGTGTCTAAGGAAAGGCAATGGGACTTGGTTTGCTGTGGGATTCGGATTGGGTCTGGTACGTCGACTGGCTGTGATAGCTCGACTGACTGTGAAGGACTAACTGGCTCCAACAACGCGGCCTCCGACTTCGCTCTCGTCAAGAAGCCGAGCGGATCACTGGGGATTGGGTCCACGATGATCGTGTAATCAACCCGGCAACTCGGATGTTGTGGACGGTCACAAAATTGTTATTGCTATTACCACCACTAGATAGTCGTCGCTTGAAAGACGAAGGAAGAAATTTCAAGACATTTATCCTAGATCTTGCTTTGTTGACTGTCTTAGTATATAATTGTTAGTCTACCTAAGAATCCAAGGGGTCCATTCGACAAGTCGCAGTCGCAGTCACACCGCCATTTGAAGATATTTATCCCTAACGCACCCATCTCAAATGACACCCTCCCCTTCACCCAAGAAAGATCGCTGAAGAGGCTGAAAAGCTTCCCTAAGGAAAAGATGCCTTGTATGCCTAACCAGGTCAGATATTTGCACCCATGCGAATGCTATTATAGTCAATGATGCTTTGACAGGCTACCGATGGTTCCGTCTCTCGTCTCTTACGGACAAAGTACTGCGGTGAAGAGTGCAAATATTCATTGATTCCAGTCTGGAAGGCGTTTACGGAATACGCAAGCACCGTGCGAGGTGGAAAAGAGTGCATTATTTTGCCTGATATTGGTCTCGGATACAACCATATGCTCCGTGTCATTGAATTTGACGGCAATGTGCGGTGCATAGCCCGAATGCGGATGCAATCTTTATCCCACAATAGCGATCGCTCGAAAGCCGAAGACATTATGAATCTTGAACACAGTATGATTTTGCTCGTCAAGGAACACACCAATATCCCTATCCCAAAAGTCGATGCTATTGAACTTGACCCAGATTGCGGAGTGAATGCGCAATTCATGTTAATGGATTGCCTGAAGGGCTACTCTGGAATAGATCTCGGCATGACAGTTCCTTCTAGCCACAAACATTATGATTTGGCTAGGATGGCAGAGATTCAGGTATCTTACAACTGGATTTAGAATTATCAAACAGATATTTCGCTAAGTCGTCATTTTAGGTTGAGCTCTCAAGAGTACAACTACCGAAAATCGGGACTATCCTTTACAGAAATGAGGATGGACCGTTTCAACAAGGTCCTATTCCTAGAATAGGTGGTCCTTTGGAAACAGCTGCAGACTTCCTTTAACGCATGGGCGGCCAATGTCGAATTCGGCTTATCTAAGGACAGATTGCAAGAGGTAGCTGGCTCTCTTGCCGATGAATTATCATCATCTGCGGATTCCTTCAGATCTTCGGTCGGTACTCTGGCTGGAAGCCTCTCTATCCGGAATACAGGTCCTTCTCCCTTATATCATGTGACTTCGGCCGCCATAATAATATGATTTTCGACGATGCTACAAGCTGCTAGGTGTTATCGACTGCGAAGCCGCATTTGCAGGGCCGTAGGAGATATCTAGCGAATTTCCTTTAACCCTATCTATCATATCACCTGAGATGGACGCGCCTTGGAATTATGATCAGAAAGGCTACGCGAAGGATCCAGGTGATATCCAAACTTGCGGATAGAGAATTTTATATCGCTATGGTGGCCGAAAAGGAAAGAGAAATGGGCCTTATTGAGGGCTATCGTCTATCAATATCCTTACAGGATCGCAGTCGAAAATACCTGGCTACAGCTATGAGATTGTATCAGAGAGGAACGTCTGGGTGGTATGCAAAGGTGGTGGAAAGACTTTCCCAAGGGGCGAAATGGTCGTCAGGTAGTCAGGTAGTCACTAGTATCTAGCTTACTAGTAGATACTAGTAAGCAAAGCTCACCTCCAGGGCTGACTACCTGACGACCCCCCTATTCCTCCCTTGGGAGCACATGCTAGTTCAGATTCTATGTTAGCAGCTAGTCTTTCTTTAACAAATTTTATTTCCTTGCCTATGACTCCCAAAAGGTACTTCTCATATTGAGCTCCTTCATAATCCCGGTAGCCAGAACTCAACTGATGTACTTCCTGCTCAAGAGCCTTCCCCCGAGTTTAGTTCATACGGGTTGTGGTTTGTGATGTGATAGACTGACAGTTGGAAGGATTGAACCCTAAGACAACACATTGCTCTGGGCTGACAGTGTTGATCTTGGATAACCCAGACTACTGCCCCCGCTCCTGGATGGTCTGAGTCCAGAGACAACTCCAGCAGACAGAAACACACTCCCTGCTCAGATTCTTACCGAGGCAGAACCAAACCATCCTGCTCGACCTGGGTCGTACTAATATACAATCCCCCGGCCGCCAAGGAAGTGTCTTGGTTGTAGCTCTCACGGTTCGTTTCGATAAATACAGCTCGACGACAGGTCCGACTACAGACGTCCTCCCGGACGCCGTCAGCCGAGAGATGTGGGCGCGAACAGAGAAAAAGGGCGCGGGTATGGCAAAGTAGCCAAGCGTGTCACCAAACAGAGAACTTGAATTTACCATCAAATTCATACTGGAAAGGGTCTCGTGAGGTTTCCTCCAGAGTGGAGTGTAGTGGACACTATAATGGAGATCTACCCGGGGCAAGCGATGCTCGAGGGCCTTGGCGGCTGCATCGATATCTAGCTCACAGTGGCCTACCCCAAACCTTGGCAAGATCTTGCCCGAGCTCATTCGAGAAACGACCCGGGTCCGGACCCACCTCGATGGGAAGCGAGCCCCGGAAATATGGAGTTTCAGCACATATTCAGCTACAAGACGATGATTCTGTAGTAATTGCCAGGCTCCGATAAGGGCAAATGTAGTATAGTGTCGATGGATCGACGGATGGACGGACCCTCATAAATATCGGTGGTATTTGCATCTGGACCTAGGGAGTACTCTTTGTAAAAATTTGGTGGGCCATGTAAGGCTGATAGGGGTTGGAGATTCACCGGGAGTTGGGGGCGGACCGGTCCGACATGTGAAGAATATTATGGGATCCGGAAAACAGCTTCCATGCGAATACAGGTGTGGCAAAGATTGGGTTGTTGATGGCAGTGGAAGGCATTGTAGTGATAGCTCTCTAGGGCAGTAATGATTAATGTTGGATGATTCCATCTCCCATGGATGCCCTTGTGATGCCTTGCTTTTCAGACTGAGCCTTTCTTGTTTGCTGTTGTGGCCTTTATAAAAGGCCTTTCTCTTGAATAGATTGAACGCAGCAGATTCCTTCTTCCTGATTTTCCCAGTTGCTCAGTTGCTATAGCCTCAACAATTAACATATTATCTGATAGGCATTTACATATGGTCTGTTATCATGAAAGTGACTACATATATGTATGTAGTCTAAGCGCCCTCGTTAAAGCAGCTCAGATAGGAACACAAGGTACAGGTACATGTGAAGTGGCAGCGTCCAAGTATCAGCGCAAAGGTCGCCAGAAAAAATACAACAGTAATCCCACCTGATTGGTGACCAGCACCAACCCAGCGAAAACTAAACTGCACTTCCATAGATGAACGGAACGCGGGAAGGTCAATTGTGGATGCCAGTGATACCAAGGCTTTTAACCACCATGCCACTGCCAGACGTTGAACGTGGAGCATGACGCATGTCAAGCATATCTATTCAAGTGCTCCAGCAGAGTACTTAGAACCTACCTAGGTAAATCCCATAGGATACCCTGATCCCGGGAAATTAAATTGTTTGGGACTCAACGTCATCTGACGTCATTTTTAATATAGGTACCAGAGGGCAAAACAATAAAATCAAGGTCAGGGGCTCTCAAAGTCATTGTGGATTACTTTTTGTCTTCTCTAGTTTTGTCTAAGAATACCATACCATTCGCATTTGCATCGCAAAACAGTTCAACTAGCGTGTTGCCTCGATATTCTTATCAGCCAAGTCCTGCACAACCATAATTACATACCCATCATGCCTTCAATGCACGAACGTATCCGCGAGGACCTCCTCAACAAAGAGCGTGCGCTTTGGACAGCCCTCACATCCGCTGATCCAGCACCAGCCATCTGGAAACTCAGCAGCCCTGAAGCCTGTTTCCTATTCCCTCAGATGCCCATCATCACACTCGAGGACGAGGACGCTTTCAAGAAAGCCGTCCGACCACCCTTTCACCGATTCGACGCCTATCAGTTTGAGGAGGTACGAGTCATCATTGTCGACCTGATGGCAGGCGTCGTCACATATAAGGTCCGCGCTGTACGCGGGAAGAAAGAATACACTGCCTCGGGCTCGACGACTTGGAGCCAAGGGTCGGATGGCGAGTGGACGCTGGCTTGCCATCAAGAGACTTTGATGTGAAAGGATCTATTTGAGCTATTGCTTTTTGTATACACGCCGTTTCTTCTATTCCCTTTGCTATGCGGACGGGGGGAAGGGAATGTGATCTCGGTGAGCGGCGAACCTGTGTTTTAAGTGATATGACGCAATGCGTTACGAGTCAACGAATTTTTCAATGCCATCAAGCATGATAGAACTTAATTGGAATCCTAAGAACTGTTTTCTGGTAGATAAGTAAGTGTTGTAGTGCTGCATGGGTGACTGATTAGCCAACGACGCGATGATCTCTACTCCGTAGTGCATATCGACGGCGATCTACACTCAGAATAGTCAATATCTAGACTATTCTATTTGATTGGGAGTATTTGCAAATATATTGCGATTTATCGACTTTTTTTTCCCTTTGTGGCTGATCTATCCAATCGTTCAGCCGTAGCGCAACTAATGCAAGCGCTTGCTCTGCCGACAGATTTTGACAAGCCAGGGATGGCTCATCAACTCCGTTCGGCTTAGCTGGAACATTTCGGACAATTACGTGATGAGTCACGTAGAGTCGTCTAAAATCCTTCCACAGGTGATGAATGCATTTCAATTTAGACATTAATAAGCGAGCTTACCTTCCTCCCAGGGCTAGACCGAAGGGGGCCGGGCTAGTTGGTCTGCGTAAAATCCAAGAACGGCCCCCCTTTTCCACTGAACCGATCATTAAGCTCATGAAACAAACTTTGAACCCGTGCACACTATGAGAGCCCAATCAAACCAACAAGAGCCATGGGGGTTTCGATGGCGATCATCCAGTTATTTCATTGTCGCGACAATGGCAGTGGCCTTGCTCACCGGTAGGCTCTTACAAAATTATCAAACAAAAGGCGCATATCTTGACCCAGCCCATAGATATGTATCTGTATGGATTTCTCGTTCCAATTCTTCCGTTCGTGCTGGAGCATCGACTGGGACTTGACGTCTCGCTCACCCAGCGCATAAGCACAGCGCTGCTATCCCAGACCGCGCTCGTCATGGTCGTGGCAAGTCCCCTGATCGGGTCTCATGCTGATCGCTCTGGTGCGAAACGTGCCTGGCTGTTATTTGGGCTTGCGGGCGCATTGCTAGGCTCTTTCATAATCGCTTTGGCGACTTCATGTAAGTGGCGGCTATTCGCGGCCCAGCGAGGTGATTAATGTCAGCGCAGTGTTCACTCTCTTTGCCGGTCGCCTTATACAGTCTCTTGCCAGCACTGGTCTCTGGGTGGTAGGCTTTGCCACTCTAGCGGACAACGTTCCCGCCGATGAGCTGGGCAGAATGTATGGCTTCGTGACTGTTGCCATTGGCGTAGGGACATCGGGCGGACCACTTGTGGCTGGGGTTCTGTTCGATGTAGGCGGGTATTGGGTGGCATGGTCGAGTGTGCTTTTCGTTATTGTGTTTGATGTGATTCTGCGATGTCTGATGCTGGAGCGGTCGCGGGAAACTAGCGAACCTGTTCGCACGGATCGGGACGGGCAGGATCCAGAGAGGGAGACACTTTTGCCACCATCAACTGATCCAGAACCACAGGTAAGCAGTCAAGCTCTATCGGAAAAAACGGGTATACAATTCTATCTATGCCTGTGTGGCAACGGTCGCTTCGTTGGCGGGGTAGTTAGTTATTTCTGCTACGCCATTCTAACCGCCAGCTTCGACACGACCCTTCCTCTCCATGTGCGCGATGCCTTTCATTGGGGAAGCCTCCCCGCTGGTTTGTTATTTGCCGCTCTCCAGGGCCCCGCGGTGTTCTTTAGTGTTCCTGTGGGCTGGCTGAAGGATCGGGTGGGGACTCGATACCCGACCACGATCGGGTTTGCCCTTCTGGTACCTTTAATGTGGCTGATCGGTGTGCCTGGGGACGAACGGTTTCCCTGGGCTTGTGAAGAGAAGATTGGTTCGATCATATACAGCGTAGCTGTCACATGTATCGGGATTGTGATATGCTTGCTCAACGGGGTGGGTATGATGGAAGCCACTCGTAAGTTCTTTTTTCTTTTTTCTGAATTAGTCACTTTGGCGAGTGGATCATAACGATTTTGCAGAAGCGGTTGATGAGATCGAAGGAGAGAGCGCCGGAATCTTTGGTCCGAATGGCGGGTATTCGAGGGCGATATCAGTGTCTAGTATCAGTTGGACACTGGGGATGTTTATTGGGCCGATTATCTCCGGATATGGTACGGAAAAAATCGGATACTATGGAATGAATTGTGTGTTGGGTTCGTTTACCCCCCTGTCTGATTTCTTCATGTCTCAACGCTAACGAGCACAGCGGGGATATGCGGCCTATGTTCCTTCACCGCCTTCTGGAATTTAAAGTCATCTGTGCCCCAACGGCCGAGTCAGAAGCAGACGTCTTCTGGTGGAGTTTCGAAATAAGAACCAAACAATGATCCCAGTGTTTGATATTGCCATATTTCACCGGTGTTTTGGGTTGGAAGGTGTATCTCGGTTAAAAAGAAAGAAACCCAAAAAAACGGCAGAACAGAAGAAAAACCTAAAAATTTCGTGACAGGCCCGATTCTTTTAAGTTTAGCGCAACAAAAGCACCAAAAGGGGGGCCAATAACCTTGCAATATTATTGCAATATATGCATTGTCATAGAAGGTTAATGGGGCCATTGAAATCCTTGCCGAGCTACATCCAATATAATATCAAAGAGCACAGGACTTAACCCCAGACTCGTAAGAAGAAAAAAGTTGGAACGTCATGGAAGTGGAACTGGGAACAGTAAATCTAAATAACTGGAGCTGATCCAGTCAAAAGTGGATGTAAGGACTCTAAGTGGTCTTCTACTGGTCTTCTAGTGATCGTCCAGTCCCAAAATGGACAATCTTGGGAAGAAAGTAAGACAAAGGGACAAACGGTCCTGTCAATTTCTCCGGTCCAACGGGATCCTTCCCGTTCTTAGCTTCCCCCGAGCTCCTTCCGCAATTAATTCTTGAGCTCATATTTTCTTTGTGTAAAAGTCTCACGGACCTTCCCATATTCCACCAGACTTAACGCCACCTGGGCACTCGCCACTGCTCACCTGGATACTTCCATACCCTGTTTCAATAAGCTACATCCAATGTAAGGCATGCACTCAAATTTGTGATAACCATGGTTGTGATTGTGAGACTCCACCTCGGAATCCACGGATTGACATGCCGAAGGATCTCCTGCCCCGGCCGAATCTTTCGAGGCTTCTAGGCTGCCCGTTAGCCTTTTTAGGTGCATAGTGTATATTAATTCTCGATGAGAGAGCGGGAATCGTCAGTTGGAAAAATTCTGCGATATACTCATGCCAAGAGAATTTCCTTCACGGCACTTCTCTCTCTGAAATCTTGACACACACACTCTAGTTACTTGGTCCATACAATGGCGCCAATTCGACCCCCACAGGATATCGCCATCATCGGCGCTGGCATCGCTGGCATCGCTTGTGCATTGGCCATATCCAGGGAGCTTTCTCCCTTCGTACCGAACCTGAAAATTACTGTTTACGAACGACATGATGTACTATCGACTTCCGGCGGTGCTATCAATCTAACCCCCGTCGCCCAAAGACATCTTGCCCAGCTAGGCGTGCTAGATGAGTTGGACCGGATGGGTCCCGAGGGCGGTGCCGATGTTGACGCCATTGAGCTTTTCTCCATGCGTTCGGGTCGCCCAATCGGCTCCATCAACTTCACAGACAATAAAGGAAAGGGATTTGGTGGATACAAGGGCCGAAGGGTCATGCGCATTTCTCTGTCGGTAGCCATGTTGACCGTGGCGGAGCGGGCTCGGAATGTGGAGGTTGTCTTCGGCAAGAAGGTGATCGGTGGGGAGGAATTCGAGGATAGAGCCGTCGTGCGTTTTCAGGATGGCACACAGGCAGTGGCAGACTTGATCATCGGCTGCGATGGCGTCCACTCGGCGGTCCGCACCCGGTTTGTGGATGTCGACCGGCCTGCTGAATACACGGGGTTGTCGTTCTTGCAGGCCACGATCGACTCAGATTCAATTTCATCGCCCGCTCACTTCCGCACATCATCGCTCAATATCTCGCGACATGGTTCAATGCTGGCGAGCTATTGTGACCGTGATTGTGAACAGATCTTCGCTGCTGCTATCGTCCAATTTAGTCGGGAGGCCCTCAGCCGTTATCGACTGGAGCCCGGTCAGGATTGGGCCACCCAGAACAGAATTCGCTGCGCCCTCCGCGGGGAGATCAGAGACCGCTTTGGCAAATGTGCCATTCCATGTATCAAAGAAATGATTGAGAGTAAAGCGGACTGGATGCTTTATCCCGTATATCAAGTTCGCCCAGGAGGGCGTTGGTGTCTGAATCGAGTTATTTTGCTGGGCGATGCAGCACACGCGGTATGTCTCAATCATAACCACACTGTTTGTTACTTTCTGACAAGTCATATAGATGCCCCCGCGTGATGAGTCGGCTGCATACGCACTGGACGACGCAATCTTGTTCTCTCGAATTCTGGCTAGCTATCGTTCGGAGCCTCTGACGGAGGCTTTTGACGCATACGAGACTCTTCGTCGCGATACAATCGACCATGCATTCAAAAAGTCCCGTCGTATGTGGGAACGAAACCGTGAGATGGGATCCTTGGAGGGCAGAATGAAAGAGTGGATGATGTCTTTCCATCTCAAATCGAACGAGAACGCACGTGAGGCCGCATGGGAGTTTGATGCCACTAAAATTGCTCTTCCCACGCCAGCGCCCAGTGAAGACCTGGTTTCATTGAATTCATTCCTGAGAGACCGTACTCTTTGAGGAAATAGCATTTTACAGAACTGTGGCGGAGTTTGGATTTGGCCTGCATGGACTGGAGCGTGAATCATTTTATGTTATGGGTACCCGGTAATTAGCTTCCAAAATATATCTAAATTGATATATGCATGGATATTTCCGCAAAAGCTTTATTATCTCTCTTGTCTATTCGGACTTGCATCTGATCACCCGTGGACGTTACTTTTGCCTTTTCCTCTGGCCGAAGTCAAGTTTAGGTGTCAAACGTTTACCTACATGTACCTATGTAGGTACGGAGTAGTTCACCTAACCGTAGGACGGAACAGGCTTATCCATACCATATTTCTTCTGCCGGGTGGGGCTTTCCTCTCTTAGCTGCCCCCGCTTTTATGAGGGCGATCAGAGTCAGGTTGAGTAAATTCTAGTCCCTCAGACTCAGTGAGCTGCTCAGAGCCATCATGTGGTGAATTAGTGAGGTCTAATGAATGCTCCGTGAGCGCCCACTGATTCTGATCCCTGATCGCTCACTGATGACTCACTGACCACTCACTTATTACTTAGAGACTGATCAGAGTGATATACCTGGTGCACATGGAAGGTGCTCAAATGAGGAAAGGTTCCTGACACAGGCGCCGAGTGAGCCAATCATAATCACGTGCCGTCCTTTAAGCCCCTTATGACCGCCCTTGCATGTCCAACCTAAGCACTTTCTCTCTCTCCGACGAGGTCGGGGCCAGGGTCGTGGCACTAGCCATACAGAAGATGCTAGACTCCCTTCTGGGAAAGAGCGTCATTCCAGGCATAGGCAATGACGCAAGCCTGATTATTGTTCAGGCTAGTCATGCTTGTTTGTTTATGGAGATGAAGGCGCCTCCTTCTTCTCGCTCTTTCTCTCTCTCTCCTTAGTCCTAGTCCTCTCATTAGCTGGCAATCTGGCAATACAGATCGTCTTGACTATGCCTTTTTTGCTCTCTTTTCGTCGACAAAGTACCCCCCCCCCCAAATCAGTAAAGCGGTGTCGCGTGAAATGTCAACGTGGTCTTTAGAAGTGTTATACACAACTACCCTCCCGGATAATTATAACACTCCTACCTTCTGCACTTCTGCTCGATTGAATTTGATATTCAAACACTCATGATTCAAGAGCCTTGTGAATTGGGGATTGGCGATGTGACGTTCCTTCAGAAGTTGCAAGAGTCGAAGAACTCTGTAGTTTTCAAGGCAAGGTGCTTATCCATAGGACAACAGCGTAATGAAGGTGGTAAGCGCAAGTATTTTAGCCTAACTCCTCGCTAACCACTTTTAGTATCATGATAGAGGTCCCTCTGAACACGATCCTCCCGACCGAGAAGTGGACCTTTTTGTTTGTGAATCCACTGCATATTATCGACTGAAAGCTAGTGTTTATGGGACCGAGGGGCCGTTCCAGACTTCTACGGACCAATCACCAACGTACAACCGACTCTCTGGCCCAGCCTGTAAATGTTTCTTGATGGCAAGCTGTCTCCAAATGCCATCCTCATTGAATATGTCCCGAACATGCAGCCAACAGACCTTTCCAACTTCTGATCGCAATACCTGCGTGAACTTAGTCATATACTCGAGGACATTCATCTTGCGGGGGTTCTTCAGGGCGATCCTATGCCAAGGAATATGATGATCTCCAGGGATCAGGGGAGGGTCCTCTGGATAGATTCGGATTCTGCCCAAACATTCTCCGAGAGTCTTTCGACAAGGCAAAGAACATGGATTGAAGAAGAAAATGAGATGATGCACTATTTTGCTAAAGCTTTGGTAAGTTCCGACCAAAATGTGTGCGGCATTGACAGACCGTGACCCAGGCCCAAGATTACGAAGAAGGTGAATTGCACCCTGCATACTCTACTATTGCTATTGGTTTGTTTATATAGCATGTCTGTATGTGGGTGTGACCGTCGAACGAAGGACATCATAGATACCTATCTACCGACACTTCGCTAAAATCATTGATATGAGCCGCATTGGGAAGTCAGCTCAAGCGCCCCAAATTCCATAGACCACATAGTAAGGCTAGCTATATGTATAGAGGCTTTGCCCTGTATTCAAAACGTTCGAGCCCCTCGAAAGGTGCTTGAGTAAATCCTCCACAGTTACCCGACGACTGGCATATGGGAAACGGTCAAGAATCTGGTGTATATGTCAGTAGCTGCCTAGTGCTACAACCGGAATATAAAAAACTGGGGCCCGAAGGCCAAAAGGATATTCATTTGATGGATGCTTGCTTGAGGAATATCAGGGTGAATACCCCACTGGGCATTCTGCCTTTCAGAGACCGCCTTCCAAATCCAGGACCCTAGTGGGTCGATCCAGTCTCCCAAAATAGTTTAAAATAGTTTAATTATTTTTAGACTACGGAGTACATACATGCCTATTTACCTAGGTACTACTTGCTTGGCTTTAGTTCACTCGTAGAATCATTGAACCAGTGCCAAAGAAATGGTGTAGATATACGTCCTCTATCCCATGGACATGGCTCCATTCTTTTCTCTACCTCACTCTCTAGATTTGGTTGATAAGGTGCTCTGCTATACCGTGGTAGAATTCGTCGATATTTCCTAGAGACTAAACTGCACCAAATTCAGACAAAATAGACCCAAATTGCGCTTCTCGGACAGCGATTCCCTGCTTGCTACATGATTCTCTCGACGACTGCGCTTAGAAGACGAGTGTCTGACCAGCAGTACCAACCACGGCAGCCTTAACGTTGGCTGAGCCAAGCAGGTTGTAGTCGTAGGGAACCGACTTGAGGGTTCCAGCCTCAGCAGTGTTTTCAGCATCACCGAAATCGTTGTCATTGGCCACAGCATAGCCAGAGTCGGTAGAGTAGAGGGGCTTCTTGCTACCCACAAAGGTGTTGGACTCAACCAAAAGCTGGGCGCCTTGGCGGGTGTTGATGCCGTCGGCAACGTTCAGGTAGTAGTTGTTGTAGATGTGGCCAGTGCCAAAGCGGAAGGAAGGGCCACGTGAGTTGAGGTTGTACCAGTAGTTGTTGTTCTGGGTGACACGCAAGTGACCGGTGTCCTCGTCACCGTTGCTGTCCGAGTGTCCAATCAGAGAGGCCTTGTAGTGGTCGTGGATGAAGGTGTTGGACACAGTGACGAAGTCGGCAGCGTGGGTGAGCTTGTTCATATTAGTGGTTTATTCTAATTCCGCATCTTGTTCTCTGAACTTACATCGATGAGTCCGTCATAGTAGTCCTTGTCGTGGTCCATGTCAGACGACACATCGCAGTGGTCGATCCACACATTGGTTGATTTTTCTAAGGCAAGTCAGCCTTTCTCCTCTTCCCTCAATGGATATCCTTCTGGATGAGCTACTCACGAACACCAATGGCGTCGCCGTTATCAGCGAGCACCTTCTGCACACCTAGGTTGCGGATGATGACGTTGGTTTGTTCTTTGACCAGACTATATTGGTTTAGCATCGTCTCGAATGGATGTTAGGAATGACAACATACAGGCCGAAGCCGCTCAGGATGGCTTTCGAGTCCTTGCCAATGATGCTAGTGTTGCTTCCAACACGAACCTGCTTGGCCGCCTCCGTAATAGTGCCGTCAACAAAGACAACCTTGGCATCATCGCCCGTGACTGCGGCCGTGAAGGCAGCATACGATGAGACAGTGGTAGTAGTGCCACCAGCACCACCCTTGGTGCCTCCATTCTCGCTGGCATAACCAGTAGCGACCTAAGTCGGAGCCATGTTAGGATGTTGACCAGAAAGTGCTTGAACGAATCACGCATTGATACTCACATCATCGACGCTTGCGCGCTTTCCCAGATTGGTGGTTGCAGTAGGAGCTCCTAGTGTAAGGCTAGACAAGCAGCCAAGCAGAGAAACTGCTATCAAGTTGAAAGGAGCCATCGTGGATACAGAAAGAGATCTCGAAGGAATGAAAGAGTGAACTGAGTCTCCAGGATACTTTGGCGGAGTGTGTGAGTGTTGATTTTAAAACATGAGAGTATATCACGGTCGACCGAAGGGGTTTATATAGCACTCAAGAGCTTCATAATTCTAGGGGAGGTTTGGCTATGGTAGCTCCTGAAACAAGCTACGTCCACCATCATCCTGATCTTTGGAGAATTTCCGTGCTGGAGAATCTCTTCCGGTCAGGCCGAACCGAAGATTTACCGAGATGGACGCGATGGTATTAATTCTCCGACGAGTCATGTATCAGATTGTCACCCCAGGGGCCTTCCTTGTGACAGCTAAGTCACATCATGTTTCCTCTGAGACACAAAGCTTGGCATAAATTGATCGAAGTCCTAAGTCTAGAACGGGCTTAAGCCCTTTGGGGTCACGGACCGGACACCCGTGCACACCTTAATGGATGGAGACCGTTTGGATGGAAAATAATCAGGGCGATGAAATGGTTCTTCATTTATGCACAGGACCTCTTCACCGGAAGAACTTCCACAAATGATCTGAAACGCCAGCGGTGGGTTCTTGCCAAGGGTTCCGGGGTTTCAAGAGAAATCACGATCTTGGCATTCGGAAGCGTCAAAGGGAGGTTGTATTTCCATCAATCCACCAATTTCAGGGCATAGGCCTTCATTCTCCCATAGGAGTTCAGAGTTGGCAATGAGAAATTTCCTCTGCATAATGTTTCTATGTTCATGGTGGAGGGTTCAACAATACGGGGCAAATGGCGTGATCACATGAGTTAATCAAGTCTTTAACAACCTCGATCTCCGATCTTCGGATCTCCGAGAAATTTCGCATATCTACCATAGATTCTGGACTCTGCGAAATATTCCCATATAACTTCTCCCCGAGGTCAACCGTGGACCCGTGGACGATCTCGTGGCTGAGTAATCCCTGTTCCACCCCGCATATTTACCTAGACAGTGAATCTGCGGGGAAAGCAAATCGCAATCACAAAAGCACTTCACTTAATCGCAATAGGCGGAATGACAGAGACATTTTCATCCGTGCCGATCGTCGACTTCGCTCGGCTCAATGACCCTGTGACGAAAGATGAGGAGCTCTCAAATTTGCGTGAAGCCATCTTCATCGTTGGGTTCCTATATTTGACCAACACAGGATTGGAGGTGAGTGACAAGCACTGGGGGTGAACGAGATAGGCTGACCCAAACTTGAGCTAGAGCCTAATTCACCATACCCATGAAAATCTACCTAAGCTATTTGAGCTGTCGGCAGAGGCCAAGGAGAAATGCAATATGATCAACTCGCCATCTTTTCTTGGCTATACTCGCCTCGGTGCCGAGACCACTGCGACAAAAACAGATCTCCGTGAAGTGGGTTTATTTCCTTTTCGGACCAGCCACAGTTCTCGGATACTAATTTTCCGGTTGTTCTAGCAATTTGACTTTGGCACTCCTGGCGTGAAACCATGGACAGAGCAGGACCCATTTTGGCAACGGCTTGAAGGAACTAATCAAGCAAGTCACCCCTTTAAACGCGCGTTCCAACCACTGACTCTCAACAGTACCCAGATTGCCCAGGGGCTCAAGATCTGGTCGAAGAATACATCGCAAAGACTGATAGCCTGGCGCAGGCATTCGTACGTCTCGTCGCAGAATGCTTGTCCCTTCCACGGGAGACATTTGATGGCTTCAAGGGTAATATGAGCCGGCTGAAGTTTGTGAAATACCCACCGGCAGCGCGAAACTCCCAGGGTGTCGGCCCTCACAAGGACTCGGCGGGTCTTTTTACTTTCCTGTCCCAGGACAACACAGGAGGACTACAGGTACTCAATAAGAAGGGGGAATGGATCGATGTGCCTCCTATCGAGGGGAGTCTTGTTGTAAATATCCAACAGGGATTCGAAGCCATCACTGGAGGGATTTGCGCAGCCACAACACACCGAGTTATCGTACGTTTACCATACCATTCACCACTGGACGAGCTCTCTAACATTTTGCTACCCCTAGGCGCCCACTTCTCAGACGCGTTATAGTATTCCGTTCTTCCAGGGCGTGAGACTAGACTTGACGCTAGACCAGCTCAAGGAATCCGCCGCTCACATCGTGCAACGCATTCCGGCCTCCGAGGACAAGAAGAAACGGGCAGTTGATGTACCGAGTGAATTCCTTTCTCCTTTATATTCTTGCGTGAGTGATTCTGGTTTAAGGATCTCCTGCATGGGACTGACCAATCGCAGTTCGGCGAGGCTCACTTGAGAAATCGCATCCTAAGCCATCCGGACGTGGGCCAGCGGTGGTATTCAGAGTTGTATGCAAAGTATTCTCAGCAGGTCTTAAAATAGTCTAGGAAAGAAATGTTGAGAATCCCAGTTAATTCGCCGTAATTGACATGGAAGCGGGATTTCAACGCTAACCCTACATGTACTCGGCATTTCAACTTGCCAAGAATCTGGACCATTGCCGACGCATTACCGACGCACTTCGATGCAGCTTGACATCGCTTATGCTTTTTCGCATACAATTTGCATCGTGTTGTATCCCTGTATCCCAGGCAAATATTTCAGTCCAGGCTGCTTTCAGTCAGCAGGATCTAGCATTGTTATTCGTCTTTCTGTCCATTACAAATTCAAACAAGTGAGAGATTATTACAGGGTAGAAGCGCAGTCGATAAATACGGGCTTCTATTCCAAGTGTGAAGAGAATAGACATAGACAGCTTCGCAATCCATAAGTACAGTATAGTTCTATCTGTACTATTTTCAACAAGAAATTTCCAAGAGCCACTTGACTCAAATATATATAGCCGGCAGACAACAACGGCGAAACAACGGCCAAGACATTGTGCGAACCGCAATGGCTATGTAAATTTGTGAGCGGATCGAAAGCAAAATACAAGATAGAGGCAATTCTGAAGGCAGCACGCAAGCTATCACCGAGTCCAGTTCTATCCTCGCTTTGTGTTAGACGAGTGTTACTCAAGTGTTACGGGGACATAGGGAAATACCCACAAGGCCGCGGGGTAAAATTCTTGTGCCCACCAATTCTTCCACTCTCAGCCATGCCCGAAATCGATGATACAGCTCTCAAGGCTCTGCGGAGCCGCCTAAAGACCGCGACTGTCTATACTTCCGAATCAGAGAGCTACAAAGATGTTATAGTCCGCTGGTCGGACACTGGGATGAAATACGCGGTATGGAAGAACATAAAACATAACAAACAAGATATGACCAACTGATAAGTTGCAGGGCGTCGTAGTCCAACCCATTGATGTTTTGGATATCTCGATCGCGCTGTCGTGGGCACAAGAGCATAGTATTGATCTTGCTGTGAAAGGTGGAGGTCATTCAACCGCTGGCACAAGCTCGAGCGATGGTGGCCTGGTCATTGATCTGTCGCGCATGAACCAAGTGTCGGTGGATACCGAGCGAAAAACTATCACCACCCAGGGTGGAGCAACTTGGAAGGAAGTCGATGAAGCCGGTGCGGCTCACGGTTTGGCGGCCGTAGGGGGCACCGTGAACCATACCGGCGTTGGAGGACTCACTTTAGGGGGTGGTTATGGCTGGCTGAGCGGCGAGTACGGCCTCACTATTGATAATCTCCTGTCAGCGACCGTCGTTTTAGCCGATGGTCGGTTTGTTACGGCCTCTGCCACTGAGAACGTCGACCTTTTCTGGGGTTTGCGAGGTGCAGGTTACAACTTTGGCGTCGTGGCAGACTTCACCTACCAGGCCTATGATCAGAAACATCCAGTGTACTCTGGCCTCCTGGGATTCACTCCCAACAAGTTGGAAGGAGTTATGGGTGCATTGAACGAATCCCTGGCAAAACCTGACTCTCGCTTCGGTGCGATGTCCATTTTCGCATTGGCACCAGATGGATCTGGGCCGATGATCATCGTCATTGGCTTCTACAACGGCCCACGTGAAGAAGGCCAAAAGAAATTCGCCAGCTTCACAGCCCTTGAGCCAGTTCTGAATACCCTTGATATGATCCCGTACTCTATGGTGAACACACTACAGAACCTGCAAGCGACCTACGGTGATCGAAAGTCTTTCAAGGGCATTTTCTATGAGCCACCATTGGATCCTCACTTTGCGAGGGTAATCTTCAATGATTTCATCGCCAAGATTCAGAGTGAACCAGATCTCAAGGCGTCTGCCATCATTCTCGAGTTTACCGACATGCGCAAGATTTGCGAAGTGCCGTTGACTGAAACCGCGCTGGCAAGCCGAAATTTTACTCAGAATGGGATCATATACTTGAGATGGACCGACCCATCCAAAGATCTGGAGCACCGTGCTTGGGCGCGAGAAGTTCAGTCCAAGTGGAAAGCTGAATTGGATACCAGAACCAAAGACCAGGGAGTTGATTTGAGCGTGCCTCAGTACATCAACTACGCAGAACGTAAGTCCGATTGACTCAACATTAACTGCACCTCAATAGGTACTAACATCGCACCCAGCTGGTGACTCTGTCGTAAGCAATATCTATGGCGAGAACCTCCAGAGACTGCAAGAGGTGAAGGCGAAATATGACCCGAAGAACGTTTTCCACAAAATGCAACCCATTCCAATGGGCGCATCTGTTAGCAAGAAGGAATAGGATGAGCGAGCATTTGAAACGAAGCGGCTGTTGGCTGACATCTTTTTGGAATCGTTTCTGAGACGTTCCTTCCGAGCGATTTGTGGTATGGTTTTCGTCTTTCCTCTGCCTTATCAAGACAATGAAAAGAGATATGACTGCACAAGAGTGTCCTAGATTCAAGAGTGTCCTAGATTCAAGAGTGTCCTAGATTCAAGAGTGTCCTAGATTCAAGAGTGTCCTAGATTCAAGAGTGTCCTAGATTCAAGAGTGTCCTAGATTCAAGAGTGTCCTAGATTCAAGGGTGTCCTAGATTCAAGAGTGTCCTAGATTCAAGAGTGTACAGTTCTATTTAGGACCAGGAGAACCAAGAAAAGCACTGCGCAACAAATTGAGCGGTGAGAAACCTGTATAGCTATAATGACACTCAGAGCCGTGGAAGAATGTGATACTTGACAGCTTTAATAGTAGTCCAACCCTCGAGAGCCTCCTCGCCCATGTCTCGTCCGAATCCACTTTCCTTCACACCCCCAAATGGAACATTGGGGCTGAGCATTGCCCACGCATTGACAGTCACTTGGCCTGACTCGAGTTCCTCAGTCACGCGATGAGCGCGGTTAACATCGTTGGTAAAGATGGCAGCACTGAGGCCGTGATGAGAGTCATTGGCTTTGAAGATGACTTCCTCCTCTGTGGTAAACTTGGCGATACTCTGCAATTTGTGCCCGGATTAGTATTCAAACACATAGTTAGTCTTGCATGGAAGCTTGCTTACTGCAACGGGACCGAAGATTTCCTCTCGCATGATTGTCGCATCATCACCGACGTCTGCAAAAGCAGTGTTTTCGACGAAATAACCCTTGTCGCCGATCCGCTCACCACCAAATAGAAGCTTGGCTCCACATTTCTTTCCTTGACGAATGAAGTCAAGAATTTTCTCATGCTGCGCACGACTAACCACCGGTCCCTTTGTTGTGGTAACATCCAATGGATTACCGGCGACTGTTGCAGCATCGGAGGCGGCCTTCTTGTAAGCCTCGATAAATCGATCATAAATAGAGGCCTGAACATAAATACGTGACCCAGCCGCACATATTTGCCCATTGTTGGCTGTGATACCAATGCGAGTCCAGAGAAGTGCGTTTTCAATATCGCAGTCATCGAAGACAATAGACGGCCCTTTGCCGCCGAGTTCTAGACTGACCTTCTTTAGGTTGGTTCGCGATGCTGCGTGCAAGATCTTGCGACCTGCAAGCGCACTACCAGTGAATGCTATCTTGCGTACATCCATATGTTCTGACAGGGCTTGGCCTGCGCTGGCGCCCTCGCCTGTAACGATGTTAACAACCCCAGGAGGAACGCCAGCCTCCTTCACCAGCTCGGCAAGCTTCTGGGCATATAATGGCGAGAGCTCAGAAGACTTGATGATCAAAACGTTTCCAGTGACCAGAGCCGGAGCCAGCTTCCAAATAGTAAGCATTCTGAGAACATGTTAGACGTCTTCGGGGTTTTCAGGGTGATAGATCGCTGGGAGTGGACATCTTACAGTGGAGCATTCCAAGGCACAATCGCGCCACAGACACCCAAAGGCTCCCGATGGGTATAGGCAATGCCACCTTCCATGTCAAGTGTCTTGCCGTCGATCTTGCCAGCCCAGCCCGCATAGTATCGCAGACAGCCGACCGCCTGGGGGATGTTCATTCCGATCGAATCGGCATACAGAATGCCTGCGTCAACAGCCTCCAATGATGCTAAATCTTTTGCATCGCGCTCGAGCAGCTCTGCGAGTTTGAGCAATAGCTGAGCTTTGGCAGGTCCGGGAACTGTTCTCCATGTTTTGAAAGCTGACTGGGCCGACTCCACAGCCTTGTCGATATCCTCCGGGCCCGCGGCGGAGATTTTTCCAAGTTGATTGCCAGTTGAGGGATTCTCCACAGCCAGCATTTGACCCGTAGACGAGGGAATAAATTCATTGTGAATGAAGAGACCCGTCGGAACTGGGTCCGTTAGCATCGATCACATCTAGGGCGAAGATAGACTTACTCGTGATTTGGCGGCCTTGGACCCCCGTGACAGTCAATTTAGAAGACATTTTTATTGTTAAAGAAGAAATCGAATCATGTCAGATTCAGGATTCTTGATATCGCAGACGCTTCAGGTGGCTTTTGTATCTGATGTCCTCGGAACGTTCCGTCGCGCGGAACTGTCCCTAACCCACAAGCCTGCAATTCCCGAGGTATGAGGACCAACTGTGTTTATCCAAAGAGGGGATAATGGGTTTTTTTGGAGTGATATTGTGACGTAGATCATCGAAATTGACTGGAGAGATTATATGTAAACAAGAATGGACGGCCGCCTATAAGACCCTCCTTTTGTGTGCAATTTCGGGTGTGTTTTATCTCCTAGCTGTAGCGTACAACAGGGGAGGGCATAAAGCTAGAAACTGTTCGAGCATAGACTGGAAATTCTCCCGTAGATAACCCTTGAAACAGAGCGTTCATCATTGCATCGTGCCCCAATCCGACCGGACCCATCCAGTGTATCTGCCTCTTTCGAATATGGCAACGGACTAGCGACCGTAGTGGATGGAGATAAACGGCGCAAGACTCTATTTTTGGCGTGTATTCGGTTAATCTGTTGAATAGTATAATACCAACATTCCCGATGGTTGTGCCAAATCTGCCTTTGATAGCCTGAAGACTGAACGGAGAAACTCACGACGATGTCCCCTACTTAGCCTTCCAAAAGGCCCAGGCTAAGACGAGCACGCCCTTGATACCTGCCGATAGCCAGAGAATGGGAGAAATCCCCTCAGTGACCTTGGTGACCCATCCGCCGACGATGGCGCCCACAAGCGTTAGCACAAAAGCGACGATTCGCCGGTCGCGTTTGACATTCCTCACAAGAAATAGCTGAGGATCCGACATTAGATCGCAGAGAAGACTGGTAATCACAACGGTCGGGATCTCATTAAATCCCAAAGCACGACTCGCTACAATCTGACCGGCAGACTGGAGACTAAGAAGAACAATCGGGACTATCTGATCCCATGGGGGTGCCTTCTGCGATCCTTTGCCGACTAGCGTACCAGATATGACACCCCCTTGGACGAGTCCAGCCGTTAGCAGGATTATACTGGCCTGTAACAGGAAAGACAGCATCAACGACCCTCGTCGCCGAGCTCCCAGGACGCGGTGTAATCGTGCAAAAAGGAAGGATCCTAGGGTGAAACATCCGATGGACGTGAGGGAACGTGCCCAGCCATATCGACGGAGGTTTTGGTGCGATGTACCTAGTCCGACGAAGATGGTGTTTCCTACACACCACTGTGATTAGTCGACCATCACGTTGGATTATGGATGGGTGAGGTTGTAACCTTACCTGTTTGCATAGAGACAAAGGTGTTGTAGGCTACATATGTTAGATGTGCCGTAGTTGAGTAGACAGGAGTTGGGCTTGTCCGTACCTCTGTATATTGTGCTATCCATAAGTCCCGATATTAAACAACAAGCGAAAAGTAGGAGGTCGGCATGCTGTGGCTCAAGTTCAGCCTTCAGAGATGTTGCAAGTCCACCGAGTGCGCCTTTTTCAAGGTCCATGTTGGATGTTATTGACTACGATGGGAGAGAAATGAAGAGGATGAACTGGCAAAGAGACACAGGGAATCTTCAAAATAAAACACAATTGAAAGAGGCAATTTCTTTTCCCCCGGCGATCCATTGAAGGACGGGTGAATACACTATGAGATCTGCCAACATTTCCTTCCGTTCCTCTTCACTGATCAAGTGCATCATCTCACCTAATTGATGCACCCTAAGACGGAGCCAAGAGGCCGTGAAAAACTCCGAAGCTCCGTGGAAATCTATGGAACCTGCAGGACTTGAAGCGAGATAAGGACAGCCACAATCACATGTCGTGCATAATGACTTGGAATTTCTGTTAGACTGGCCGCAGCGCTAACTTAGTCTCCGATGCATGCCTAGGATGCCAAGGATGACCCGGTGGGATGAGCGTTGGCCAGTTGCTTGGCGGCAACTCTTTTCCTCAGCTCCATCCGGGACAGGATTTGTCTCACCACGGGTTGTGATGGAGGGGTTGATGTACGACCCGCTGTGCATAATCCCCAACCCTTGTGGCAGCCAAGCGTGTCGGGGGTTTCAGACACAGCCTCCCCATAGGATGATACCAGTGACGTTGAGGCCAAGACGGACGGGGCCAATTGTGCATGTTGCTGCAGGGCAAATCCATCATTCAACCCTCCATCTCAGCCTTGAGCACGTCAATATCCAATTCTGCCATAACCCCAAGCACGACACCTAGACTCTCCATAAATCCATTGACAGAAACGCGCAGCATCCGGTTGGTTGTCGCGATGTATGTTATATTCAACACGGTTTTGGACTCGTCAGGGTCTTGCTTTTGTTTTTTTTCCTGCGGCTCGGAGGGTGCTTCGACCGACGGAGCCACGAGGGTCAAAGTCCGTCGCACAAGAGGGGATAGTTCAGCGTCAACTTCCAAAGCGCGTAGAGCGCACGATGCAAGGCGATTGGTCGGAAGAGGGAGGGAGATTGTGCTGAGTCAAGAGGTGAGTATTGCTTAGTTCGGGTATTGTGCTTGGGGCCTATTTCGGGGTGGGGGAAGGGGCTTACAGTGAGCAAGGGAACTCGGGATTGGTTGGTTGTGTGAGAGCCATGATAAGCGTAATTGAAGTCGGTAAGAGTGAAAGATGATAGCCCCTTGAGAGTTCAAAGGATCTTCCAAGTAGCAGGGGTATATGAGTTATTGGTGTGGGTGATGACGGGGTGGAAATTGGCGATGCAGTTCGGAGTCCTAGAGGAGGAATTCCGGCCCGGGGGGAAAGTACACGGCTGACTCAGCCCCGCGGCGAAAGCCCCAAAAAGGCTAGAGCAGTCTTGACTTACCTACCTTGGGACTGGTTTTACACAAGGTACACATTGCACTACAGTACGAGTTGATTCGCTACACAGCAATAGCGCATAGCGCCTTTTGCGTTTTTTTGGGTGATGATCTCCCGGTCTGAAGAGCTTGGCGAACGAGGGTGCTTGTGGAACGGTGCATTTGGCCAAGAGAAGGAGAAGCCCTCTGAAGATATCGGCGCGCAGATCTCCCCCGTGAAAGGAGCGCAAATTGCACCGCATCACTTTACATTATGCAGTCATCTTGCCAAGATACTCAGATTGATTAAATTTCTCTGAGAAGCAAGTCATCAGGATCAACATTGCGGGTCCAGTTCCCCCTCGCCAACCAATCCCAATCAATCTGGAAAGCCCGATGTAAATATGCATTATCTAGATCTTGGCTTTCCATACGGAGATATATGTATGCAACGCTATTGTGGCTGTTGATTGATGGGAATAATCTGAACACCTGCTCCGCGACTGGCGCTGTTAATCTTTCGCAATATGTCTTCTTGATAGACTCACTCAGCTGAGGTCATCTGGAGTCAGTACGACGCGAAAGGAGCTAAGCCATCTCGACGTCTTGGCAGATGGTGGAATGTTACATCCCCAAGAAACCGAGGCTTTTGGCTTTGGTGAGATGCTTTTGTCCTCTACAAGCAGGCAGATGCTTCTGCTCTGGGATTGGCGTGTCTGCATGTAGCGAAATTACTTGCGGGGCACAGAACTGGAAGATATAAAGAGCGGCGTTTTCCTTCGATTGTAGTACAAGAATCCAACTGTCTAAACAAAAAGACATCACCTTTGCCAAACTTCAAATATGACTATCACAATCACCGTCGAGAAGGATGGATACTATGAGGTCAACGGCACCCGACAGGAGCCTACCGTCTCTCTCTATGTCATTCCCGCAGCTTCCAAGTTGCGTCGCATGCTGAAAGACACCAAAGAGCTCATCGTGTGTCCCGGTGTGTATGATGGCCTCTCCGCTCGCATTGCCATGCAGGTCGGTTTCAAGGGACTGTACATGGTGAGAACTCTAATGCATAACACCATGTCCCTGCATGCTGACCAAGTACACAGACTGGTGCTGGAACTACCGCATCGCGCCTAGGAATGGCTGATCTCGGTCTGGCACAGCTTCACGACATGAAGACCAACGCTGAAATGATCGCAAACCTGGATCCATTTGGACCTCCGTTGATTGCAGACATGGATACTGGCTATGGAGGTTAGTGATCTGCACTATGGAACAAGAGACCCTTATAGCTTGTTGCACAAATAGTCTAACTTTCTTCCAGGCCCTTTGATGGTGTCAAAGTCTGTGCAGCAATACATCCAGGCGGGAGTAGCTGGCTTCCATATTGAAGACCAGATCCAAAACAAGCGTTGCGGCCATCTCAATGGCAAGAAAGTCGTTGGTCTGGAAGAATACCTCATGCGCATTCGTGCCGCCAAGTTGACCAAGGATCGCTTGCACTCTGATATTGTTTTGATTGCACGAACTGATGCACTCCAGCAACATGGCTACGATGAATGCATCCGTCGACTGAAGGCTGCCAGGGATATTGGAGCGGATGTCGGACTACTTGAGGGTTTTACTTCAAAAGAGCAAGCCCGGCAAGCAGTTCAGGATCTGGCACCTTGGCCCCTTCTGCTCAACATGGTGGAGAATGGAGCGAGTCCCCTCATTACCACAAAGGAGGCCGAGGAAATGGGCTTCAGAATCATGATCTTTTCATTCGCCACGATCACTCCAGCCTATATGGGTATTAAGGCCACTTTGGAGCGCCTCAAGGCCGATGGAGTAGTCGGTGTACCTGAAGGACTAGGACCCCGAACAATCTTCGAAGTCTGTGGGTTGATGGACTCCATGAAGGTTGACAGCGAATCCGGAAACGACGGTTTTGCCGAGGGTGTCTAATAACTATGTGGTAACTAGTATTGATATGTGCATGTTTTGCATTGGACAAGCAACGGAGTTTTTATAGCTAGATATTCAAATTGGAAGCAACAGTCGCAATATACATTCCCCGCATCAGCAATACCATTCTAAATCTCATCCAAGTCTGGGTCGCATTCATGGGATTCCATTTCATCGATCATTTCAACCGAGGGTGTCTCTGGAGCAATCTTTTTCACGATCTCTTTTTCGACTGTCGACCATTCGCCGGTTTGGACAATCTTATATAAACCAGGCCACAGACTAGTCTGGACGAATCCATCCGACGTGTCCTCTGTGAGGGTTCGCATTTTATCATCCCGGAACGGCAGTCCATATTGGTAACTGCCCCAGAAGATGTATCTATCTTCCTGGCAATCCAATTTATGTTTGAACTTGATGCAGCGCGCAATAACCTCATGGAGCTGTTGCATTCGTTTTGGTTTGTCGGCGACAGCATAACGGCCAAAGCAGGACTCTACCTGCTCGATGATCCAATTGCACTGTCCTTCTAAGC
Source organism: Penicillium egyptiacum (assembly GCA_911456345.1). Classification (NCBI taxonomy): domain Eukaryota; kingdom Fungi; phylum Ascomycota; class Eurotiomycetes; order Eurotiales; family Aspergillaceae; genus Penicillium; species Penicillium egyptiacum. Next base: position 1,016,477 of record CAJVRC010000843.1, read on the forward strand.
TAGGGGTTTCCAATGATAGGATGGCGGAGCTCATCGCACATCTCCAATGCCGGGAAATGTGGTTAGAAACTTATGTTGTTAGAAAGCAGTGACAGTATGGATCCCTCTAGGGCTTTGCTGAGCACTTACATTTTTTATTTATTTCGGAGTCGACCTTGCGCAGATAGTTACTCCAAAAATGGTCAGATCCAACCATAAATTGGTTCCAAAACGACCGATAAATCAGCCCGGCAATATCAGCTTGAATTATATCCAATGTCGAAATATCAAGGCTGTCTGATCTTGGCTTGGGATCGTGGGGTGCTGGCTTGGTCACAAAATGAGTAAAACGCCAGTGTTCAAGACCGCGATAGAGTAGACACATCTCTCGTTTAACTTGTTCGTCGGAGAAAGTCTCAACCCCAGCTTGTAAGCTTGCTATTTTAGCCATGAGGATTCGGTTCTCTTTTCTGGCTACTTTTGATTCTTGAACAGCATTCTCGAGCAGCTCGCCTCGCTGACGAGCCTGCTCCTCTACAAGAAGCCGATCTCTTTGAAATATCTCTGCTTTCTCTTCTGCAATTTTGACTCTCTGTTTCGTTCATCAGATGAAAACAAGTGTAGAGGGGACATTCACCACAAACCCATTGGAGCCGTTTAACCTCATCATGCATAGCCTTACTATCTATGCAAGCTAATAAATTTAGTGGATTCCATATAAGCCATAGAGGGGAAAACGAACCCGTAGTAATTTGTCCCCATCTTGAGGATAATTCTGGGGATGTTCGAGTACTCTTGCTTGCCTGCTCAGGCTCGGGTTCGTTGTGAGGCAACATTGCGTAGCGATGCTCGAGCAATGAGAAGCCTGAAATAATAAATGGAACAAATTTCACTTTTTACCCATGACTCGCTCTTCAAATCTATGACACCACTATTAGCTGATGTTGTAAAAATAAGCCTCACGCCGACGCTCATTGCGGCTAAGCGCATGATTCAATGATATCAAACTTGCGAAATGAGCAAACTTTTGCTTGTAGAAATATCACCCACCAATATTTTCCCTTGCAGGAAAATCTCCCCACATATTCTATTTTCAGAAGCTGCATACGAATTCAACATGACGAGATTAGAGGGACGATCAAAACTTATAGTTGGTGTTGACTTCGGAACAACCTTCAGCGGGTAAATATATATTGTGTGTTAGTAGTGGTGGGAGAGTGACAAGCTGACTGTTACAGTGTCGCCTGGGGATTAGAAGACTGCCCTGATGATATTGAGCTCATTCAGACCTGGCCAGGTAGTGGCAACAGTGAGTCTACAGGGCACAAAGAATTCCATACCACTAACTGTTTATCTACTAGTCACAAGCCAGAAAGTCCCAACTTTGTGTTCTTACAATGACAAGGGCATGCAATGGGGTTATCAGACTGACCAGTCGATCCATCCGGGCAAGCAGCGACTCATCCAAGGAGTCAAGCTTTTGCTAGATGAAAGTCAGAAATTCCGTTACTTACCTGCCAGCGACTCTCAAGAAATTATCAAAGACCTGAATAAAACGGCCGTGGAGGTCGCTGGTGACTACTTGGGAAAAGTAGTCGCCCACGCTCAGGATATCTTGGTGCGTCGCTTTGGAACTGCGCTGCAAACCATGGATTTGGAATACATCCTTACTGTGCCTGCTGTGTGGACTGACAAAGGAAAAGATTTGACTAGGCAGGCGGCCCACCGCGCTGGTATATCTGATGCAAGTTTAAGACTCTTGTCAGAACCGGAGGCGGCTGCGGTGTGTGCGATTCGAACAATTCAGCCGAATACGATCTCGGAAGGAGACTGCTTGGTTGTCTGTGATGCGGGGGGTGGAACGGTCGTGAGTCTTCTTGTATGGAATTAATTGGTTGGACAAAATCTAAGTGACGATCATAATAGGACATCATTACCTATCGTGTCAAGCAGACCGAACCTTTGAGATTCGAGGAAGCGACGAAGGGAACTGGTATTATCAAAGCTTCTACATACTTTTTCTTCCATCTAACAAATTTCAGGTGCTGTTTGTGGCTCAGTGATGTTGGACGAGAGATTCGACACACTTATCAAAAACATCATCGAGAAACAATCACATCAACAGCTACCTCAGTCTACAGCAAGGGCTGCACGAAAGTACTGGCAAGACTACATTAAGCCTGGATACGCAGGTCCTCTCGACGACGACGAGATGTGTGAGCTAGGATATTGGATCCCGGTTCCTGGTGTTACGGGGATCCCAAACCTCGAGCTTAGTGAGGGGCACTTATATCTAGACAGGTAAACTTTCGATAATTATCTTTACTTCATCAGCTGCGGGCCATTCTAATCCAAATACAGAGATCAAGTGAAAGGAATCTTCGATCCTATTATTCGGCAGATTGAGAAACTCGTCGCCAAGCAGAGAACGAGCATCATGGAAGCAGGCTTTTCAGCTAAGGCTATTATTCTAGTCGGAGGCCTTGGTGCCTCGGGGTACCTCTTCAAGCGCTTACAGGCTGCTTCCGACGGCATCCAAATCATGCAACCCCCAAATGCGTAAGCCCCTGATCTCTTGGTAACTCAAACCAATACTGACATAAAAGCAGATGGTCCGCTGTTGCTCGGTACGTACAAGATCCATTATTAACCCTTTCTTTGCACCTAACAGGCTTAGGGGTGCTGTTATCCGAGGACAAGAAGGCAACCAAGTAGAGAGTCGCATTGCCCGTTGTAGCTATGGCATTATGATAAGAGTCACATTTGATCCTAAAAAGCACCGCGCAAATGAAGACCTCAAATGGTGCCCTTATGAAGAGCAATGGAAGTTGAGTGGGCGTATGACATGGTATATCCTCAAAGTGAGTAACCTCCAGTCTGCACTAACCATTTCTTGTGAGTTATGACTGCTTACCTGAGGGACTTTGAGGGACAATCTGTCGCCGAGAGTGAGCCAATAAGGATGGGCTTCTACCGTGTGTTTGGCGTGGGCGAGTCCATGGTATTTCACGACGCACTGCGGTTTTGCCAGATGAACACAGCTCCCGAAGTGATGGATTCTAGTATGTCCCCATGCCAATGCATATGTCGGATGCCTTTTACTGACTTAAAAAGGTGTCTCAAAACTGTGCGTGGTGGAGGCAGATCTGAGTAGAATCCCGAAAGAGCTTTTTACGAAGAAAACAAACTCCAGAGGGAAACAATTCTACCATGTCAGCTACGACTTGGTTCTAACGCCGACTTCTGCATCGCTGTTGTTTGACCTGCAATTTAATGGTGTCTCCTGTGGAAGCGTGAGATCTCGCTATTGAATTCTAATCCGGCGAGCCAGGAAAGGTATGTGTTCAGATGGCTAATTTGAAACGGACTTTTTGCCTATGATAGGCGTGTCTGTGATTCTTGCAGGCTCAGTGCTTTAGTCCCTTGAAATTGGCTTTACAGTGCAACTGAGAAGACGGAAATAGCTAGCAATCAGAGCCCGATATTTGCTTTGCTTATGTTGAAATATCTAAGACAAGGTGTAAGTACCAACTACATGTGTAGACAACATATAGCCCTGGGAGCTTGTCTGCTTCTATAATACACTCTCTGGCCTTTCCCCTGGTACAACATAGACTTGAAATATATTGAACATTCGAGAAAGCCTGGCAATACAGGCTGTAGACGACGAGATTTGATATCAACCATCCCTGCTACCTTGAAAAACAGCAAAGTGTTGCAAGCCGGAGCCTTTCAACATACCCAACGGTGCCACAAAAGCCATTTGACCCCAAGAGAAAACTTGATTCTTTCCGCCATAGATAAAGACTTCAAAGCGGCCGACAAAGGCTCCATCCACCCACACACGGCTTCCATATATCTCGTCTGTGGAGATCATGACCTGTGATTTCAGGGGTATTGTCACAACATCATGGCTTGAGGTAGTCTTGTTGGCCCAAATTCGACCAGGCTGATCTTGGTCAAAGCCGTCAGCTTGAGAAATAGATCGAAGTGGGTATGACCATCCATCAGAAACGAAAGTCAATTCACCGTCCGACGACAACGTAAGTGTCGCATCGGAGGACTGTAAAGAAAACGGACCCGTGACGTCTAGTTGAAGGGTGTAATCCATGCCCTTACTGCCATAGCCCAGATTATATTCATCCTGGTTGGACTCTGTAGTTGGCCTTGTCCATGAAAGCAAAAGTCCTGATCCGTGGCTGCTCCCTTCTCCTGGGAGGCGTCGGTCCAGATTTTGCCCCACAGCTTGAGAGGATAATTGTGCGATAGATTTAGCCAAGGTCTGTTCGTGCAAGCGAGGTCCACGTGCGCCACACCACGCTTGCGACGCCACGACCGGGATGCCATCACGAATTGCATAGTAGGCCTCGAGTTGAGTAGTGGCATCCGGACCGCTGTCATTCCAGGCAGCCAAGAGAGCACCCGGCACAGCTTCGGCATCCGGTTGTTCAGTGGTGTTCACTGGATTGAAGAGCTCCGGCGTCCACTGCCACCCGTCCTGGTCGGCGAAGTTGAGAACGCGGGAATTGTTGAAGAACTGAGGGTAAGGGGCTGGGGTAATAGGTACATGGTTGCTTTTCAGCGACATATAGGCCCACCAATCCTCGGAGTTAATGACTTTATAGCCATTGCGAGCTAGGTGGACTGGGTCCGATTGCCCATACTGCCAGTGTTGAATTGTCACATTCTTATCAATGGTAGTTTTTGATGGCTCGTAAGTCCCCCAAATACGAACACCTTTGCCAGATGTTTCTTGCACAAAACGGGATATCTCGTTCACAAACTCAACATAGTCATCCGCGAAGTCAGGATCGTACTCATCGGCACCAATGTGCACCTCCTTCGTGTGGAACCAAGGAAGGAACTCAGTCCAAATGGATTTCATCAAAGGAACAGTGTCAGGATGAGAGAGGTTGAGCAGGTCCCTCGAGTCCAACGCGAGCTCAGGTCTCCATTTCGTAAGCGTGAGACAGTGCCCGGGGCTTTCGATCTCCGGCATCACTGTAACGCCTCTCTGAGCACAGTAGTGCTGGAAGTCATCAAACTCACCCCGGGATAGCGTTTCATTGGCACGCTGGACAAGAGGGTGAAGAGCCTCGCTTTCGGGATGCAAAGAAAACTGCGAGTAGACCTCGTTCCAAGTCTTGTTCTGGCCGCGACTTAGTGGGTAGTTGTCGGTCGCATGGTACTGAAACTCGGACATTTTGAAGAACGAGGCATATGTGCACAAATCTTTCAAAAACTCTAGCGAATACCATTTGCGACCAGCGTCCAGCAGAAATCCACGAGTCGCGTAGGCGGGGGCATCTTCCACGCGACCGGGTTGTAGGAATGAGTGTGTCAAAATGAGCTCCTGGAGCAGCGTTCGTGACCCCCACCACATACCTCGCGCCCCGGAGCCTCGAATAAAGACACTGCCATGCTGGATCTCCAGCTCATATCCCTCCTCGGTCTTGTCTCCATTTTCGTAGGTAAACCTGTCCGGATTGTCTGCGCGACCGAGGAATATTCCAGACGCGTGTTTGGGAAATTGCTTGACTGTGCGAACCTCCCAGGAACTGTTCGTCAGCTCCTGCAAGTCCTCGCGAAATGTGTTGGCAAAGTCGGATGCCGATGGTGGAATCAGCGTCAACCCATTCTGATCCTTCCAGCTAGCAAAATCGGCATCCAGGTAGATTATCCGGTCAGTGGTTGTTAAGGAAAAGCCTTTGTTATGATCTGAACCTGTGTTATCAAACTGCACTGGGGGCAGGCTCTGCAGCGCAGACGCGACCGCAGCAAGGGAGAGGATAATCCGCTTCATTTCTGGACATTGTGAAGCAGTTGAGATATGAAGTGACCTTTTTATGCAAAGCAAGGGGTTGTATCAGCGTTACATTCCTGATTGTACAGGGTCGTGGGGGTACATCTGTGTTGCGGGGACGTGCGGAGTTTATAGTGGCAGGGTAGTACTCGTTGGCAACGAGTAGGAAAAACAAACCAAACAATCAACTTTATTCAAATATACATATCACTATATGCAGTCTATACCTCTTTCCGGTTCTTTCCTATTTTCGCTGTGCTTTTCTCCGGGAAACTTGTTCGAAGAAAACCGCTCACGATATGGTTGATGAGGATCTCTATAGATGTAAGTGAATATGCACTCAAGAAACAGTGCCGCAGTATCATCTGCTCAAGACTCTGGTATATCCGGGTTTACTATAGCGGCTTGAACGTGGACAGGGAGGACAAAGGTATTTCCCAGTCCTGCCCAGTGCAGCGCATCAAGTCTTGCAAGTCCGAGTTTCACAAGTGGGAAGCTTTGACTTTGACATCGCAGAACCTGTAGCCACGAGTCTACTAAATGCTTTCCCCGTATCGCATGTGCCACATTTGGAGCCTGTACCAGTAGCAACATGAGGTAATTTGAAATTGTAGCAAAGCCAATTCGCGACCCTATACTGTTAGCACCATAGTGAGATGAGATAGTGAAGGTGAAGGTGATAAGCTTACAAGAGTACCAGAATGCCGTGAAATCACTAGACGTCAGTCGTCTTGCAAAGTTCACCAATATGGAGGCACACTTCTCTGCCGCTTGTAGAGTGGCATCGCCAGTACCAAACTCGTCGGAAATAGCTACTTCCGGTAGCGATTCAATTTCTGGGAGATCCATGAAGTCTAGCATCGACTCATCTACGGGCAACGGTGACGTGGCAGACAAATCTTCCAAGTCAAAAATAAGCGGCGGTTCGGATGAACGTGCCATTGGTCTGAGCATGGCACGGTAAACATAGACCACAAGCAACAGGTAAGCAAAATGGATCGAGGTGGGGTAGGGAGCAAGCCCATTCACGGATTTGCTCCAATTGGGGAGTCGAAAAGTTTCAGGGAGAGAAGAGTACCAGCCATTCAACTTTTCAAGCAGCCCACGGCCGAGCTCGGCAGAGGCGACGAAGTTTGCGTTCAAGAATTGGGAAGCCCGGAGCGTGCTAGAAACGATGGTTAGCAAGATTGACTCTTCGCCGGCGGACCAAAAGGTGAGTCAAACATACTAAAATGTGTCATGGATCTCTTCGCCGATTCGTGCGAGATTGATGAGGTATCGGAACGGAATCTCGGTATCACAAGAACTAGTTGAGAATCCTTGTCGTGGGCCCACTAGAAAGTCCCCTTCATCCAATTCACTCACGTCCCACTCTGCGGGATGGATATATGGTGGACGGCCCATCAGCAAACTGCGCCATTTGTCTTCGGCATACACAGCCCACCACAACCGCCGACGGAGGCGCTTCTCCCATGCCGGAATACCCCACATGCGGCATTCAATGTGAAGGCCGAGGGAACAGGCCAACCCAACGATTTGTCCGACGAAGGACCACAGAAACGGGGTATCGGCGGTCGTCAGGCGGGTTTCATCTTTTGGCTGTCGGTGTATATATAATAACGCTGCTTGCAGCACCGCCAAACGGGGACTATGGATCTCTTCGGTCACGAGTTCATAGACCATCCTCCACAGGATCTCAACTGGCGACGCATTATACGTGGTCAGCACACAGAGGTAGTCATCATGGGCGACGAATGGGAATGCCGATGCATAAATGGCCGCAAGAAGGTGCACGGGCACCTTTTCTAATGCCGACAGATCCGGCAGCTGATATGTCGTCGCAGTCAACCCCAATTGGGAACGGGAAATGATTGGCAAGGCAGGAAAAACATACTTGACAAACCTGACCTTCTGTTAGTGTACTGATGCTTCGGTCTTACGTTGAGGGGTAATACTCACAAAGCTACTAGCCTCCTTCCATACTCAGGGGGTACTAGATAGTTCAGGCGTTCACGTGTCGCTTCGCCGACGCCGGCCCTAGTTTCGTGCTTAATGGAGGTGGTGAGCTCTTCGGAGGAAATCATGAAGTGAATTGGAATTCTTTGTGCCGTAGGGACACCTCCGGCATTGCGAAAGTGAACTTTGTAGAAATATTTCATGCCAGAATCGTCAAAGCAACAATGCCTTAACAGCCAGGGGTCTGACTCAGCAGATGCACCGAAAAGCTGGGCGTGACCGTGTTCCAGTTGATCAATGCTCTGCACGAACTGTGCCGGCGGTCTTCCGGCGGCTAGAACACCGGAGCCTGGGGATAACCCGGTATTACTTGGATCGAGGCCAATGGGTGGGAATCGTGGTTCGACACTCTGTGTTCCACTCTCTGCCCAACTGGACTCGCGAGTGAAATTGCTGTCGCATGTTTGCGAGACAAGTGTGTTCCCATCGACACTTTGGGCGGCAAAAGACGAAAGGTTGTCCACACCTCGGGCTCTTTTCGGTGGAGGATTATCAAATGTACACTGCAGTTTGGCCGATCGGCATCGTTGACAGGAAGCTCCGCCGTCGGTCTGACAACCTAACTTGCGGGAACGGCATTGATCACACGGGCGCTGACGTTTTGACCGATATGGCCGAGCAGAAAGGGGAGAAGACATGACTTGTCTCAGCTGATCGGCGAACGCAAGGAATGTAGGCTTATGCGCCTTTATCAGGTCATGGCAGTGAAGAAAATGTCGGCGAACGAAGAACAGTGGTCGGCCGAGGTGACTGGCCGAGGTGAGTTGCCGAGATGAATGGCCGAAGACACAGGCAAGAAAATCCGGCACTAGGCTGAGCGAGGCAATAATGTTGCCCGAAGGATGCGAAAGATGCCAGAACCGGTCGGCCCCTCGTGAAGGGCCTGGGGGCACCGTGCAATGACGTCATCCGCCGGTCCCGGCGAACCGGCAAGCCGGCGAACGCAGACAGTGACCACTTCGGCGTAAACTGAACGGTCATCAACAACCAATTCTCTGGTTGATGAAAAGTCTTGCTTCTCAGTAAAATCTAGACGACAGATATAAATGGCCTGGATATCCAGACTGAAGACGTTTATGTAAATTAGAACCTGTACTATAATATATCCAGCCAACATTGCTTAAATATATCTAAAACCAAATCTCACAAGTCCATTTCGGGAATACCATCTATCATACTTCAAAATGCCCCAGAACAGCAAATTGAGCCGATACGATCACCTCAAGGCGATTTTTTCCAGACATTCTAGCCAACAATCTGAGATCAAGGACGATGCAACGTCCGAAACTACACTGGTCCCACAGTATGTGCCCCAACTATGGATAGAATGATAGGATATCACAATGCTAACTCATCCTAGACAGACACAAGCAAAAAGCTACAAGAAGCGTGACATCCCTCAGAATTATAACGGTGAGTACCCCACCCTAATGTAATGACATGGAACACCAGCTGATGGGGAACGTTGTTTAGCGGCCGATATGTGCTTCGGCTCTTGCTGCCGAAATTGATACATGTACGGTCATCTTACTGACCCATACAACCAAGCGGAGGCTACTAAAAGCGCGTGAATACAATGTCTTGGGGAAGACGAACATCTTGAACCCCTTGTTTCTATATACAACTTCATAGTTTATAATTTAGTAACGTTGTTTCTTTTTTTCCATTTACTCCAATTTTTCATTTCTCTAAATTAATCAAACTAGGAGTTGAGGATTACGGTAGATGGAATAAGATCAACTGGTAGCTTGTGTGGTTGTGCGATGTAAGGATATAGGGGCTCGGCATGAGCACCAAATTGTGGATTGGCATTCTTCTCTCCCTTGTTCTAATCTAAAATGGTATCACGAGCGGACTCTGCAGGGATCATAGGTATAATGGTATAATAGGCTATGCTAATTTGAGAAGTGTCGTGGTATAAATTCACCAAACGCTTCTCCGCACAATAAAACCCGGGGGAGCGGAGTAAGAGAAAATGCATAAAATGGTGCTGTTTGGACTTGTACCTGGATTCCACCATGTTCACTGCATAAATTGTGTTTATCCCGTTGGTGACTGTATTTGATCTCCCAATGAAAACCCCTAACACCCTGGATTCCCGATGAAGTGGCTGATCATCCTCTTCCGCTTAAGCGACCGAGTTCCGAGCTAAACACATGAGGGGTTCAGTCAAAGCTGCGGACATTCAGATAATTTGTCTATTAAAATTAGAACTGGCTTCCCCTCGAGATATTTATTTATAAAGCAATAGAACCTGATAACCTGTATCCAGTCAGCTTGTCAACATCCAGCCAGAACAGTATGATCTTTGAACCAGCAGAGAGGGTTCTGCTTCCAACAAAGGACCTATTGTCCTATATTTTTGACGATCCACCATATGACCAAGATCAGCCAGTGAGTGACAAACAGTATTTCAAGTTTATCGTCAACCGGCCGCCGAATTGACCATGGTAGATCTATGTCGACGTCAACAATCCCACTCGGTCGATCTCCTGTAACCAGGCACGAAAGCTCGTTCGTCAGCTCATAGCCGGCCTGCGGGCGTCTGGCCTACAGAAAGGCGATTGTATTCTCATTCATTCTTTCAACGATGTATGGAGCTTCCACCATGCAGTTACACAAGGTCCTAGGATTCTGACTTATTTTAGATAAATTATAGCATTCTTGTATTGGCCATTATCGGAGCTGGAGGATGTTTCACGGGCTCGAACCCATCTTACACTCCGCATGAGCTCGCTCATCATATGAAGGCCTCCGAAAGCAAGTTCCTTTTCTCCGAGCCCGAGATCTTGGATCCTCTGATGCGTGCGGCCGAGGAGGCAAATGTACCCAAGCAGAATGTTTGGGCTTTCGACAATCTGGGACAGTCTCTTCCGGGTGAAATGCGATCATGGAGACAGCTATTGGAAGTCGGAGAGGAGGATTGGGTGCGATTCAACGATTTCGAAACCTGTCAACAGACTACAGCGGCGAGGTTATTTAGCAGTGGCACCACTGGTCTGCCCAAGGCTGTGACAATCACACACCACAACCTTATCGGACAGCATGAGCTTGTTCACGGTGTAAATCCGCGCTCTTACCCTGTCAGTTTATCCGGTGTCAGCTTGGAGGGAGCCTTGACAAATTAGTGCGATGGTATCACTGACTCCTGAGATCCTCGAATAGATATCGCGGGTAATTGCGGTACCCATCTTCCATGCATCTGCAGCTCCAGTGTCGCATATTTCAACGCTAAAAGCTGGCTCAGTCGCATATATGATGCGTCGGTTCGACCTCGAGACATACCTCACTACAGTCGAAAAGTACAACGTCACCGACCTTGCTATGGTTCCACCAATCGTGATAGCAATCCTCATGTCCCCTCTTTCTCAAAACAAACCTTATCTGCGAAAGGCCCGAATGGCAGGCTGCGGGGCGGCTCCTTTGGACAAGAACGTCCAAGCCAGGTTCCGTTCGCTAATGGCCGACGACGCCCCATTCACTCAGGTATGGGGCATGACTGAAACATCGTGTGTGGCTACTATGTTTCCCCACCCCGAGCACGATGATACGGGCTCCGTTGGCCGGCTCATCCCAAACCTCGAAGCTAAGTACGTTATATCGAATTCACCTGCCGGATGTGTAGCGTTGTGCCAAGTCTGCGACTAATATCTATTTTCCTCAGACTGATCGATGAAGACGGGAAGAACATTTCGGCCTTTGGCGTCCGTGGCGAGTTGTGTGTCCGAGGTCCAACAGTGACACCGGGGTACTTCAACAATCCCGAGGCTAATGCCGAGGCCTTTGACACTGAGGGTTGGTTCAAAACGGGGGACGTAGCCTATTGTGACCAGCTTACTCGCAAATGGTATATTGTGGATCGCAGGAAGGAATTGATCAAAGTCCGCGGCTTCCAGGTCGCCCCACCGGAGCTAGAGGCGGTGCTCTTGTCTCACCCACAGATAGTGGACGCGGCCGTCATCGGAATCACCTTCCCTGGTGCTGATATCGAGTATCCGCGCGCCTATGTGGTTCGACGACCCGGCGATCCGGGGTCCAAGCTAACGGAAGCTGAGACTCAAGAATATGTCTTGAGCCGCCTTGCGAAATACAAAGCACTCACAGGCGGCGTCAAATTTGTTGGCGCGATTGCACGGAACCCAAGTGGAAAGATCCTGAAGAGAGTATTGCGTGAAGATGCTAAGAAAGAAATCGAGGCTGGGCTTCTGAAGGCTAAACTTTAAGCCTAATATAGAGCAGAATAACTCACTGGCACGACGTTTGGAATGTTTATTTTTGTGTCAATTAACAATTTAGATAAATTTTTCCGCGAACGAATTCCAACCGATAGCTCTATAGGTGGCAGGATATAAAATTGTAAACTGGAAAAATGAACAGCTTGATCGAGATCGTCTTGGGATATTCCTTGTTGGGCTTGAATGCCACGATTTCTTTCTTCAGGCCCGGAAAGAGTATTAAGGTACACCAGGGGCATTAGAGGCAATAGGAATATTAGCAAAAAATAAAATAAAAAATAAAAAATAAAAAATAGCAAAATAAGAAAGTCATCGCCCGGAGGCAATCCGGCAGCTCGAGATCAAACGGCACTCGAACTGAGGATGAGCGGGTTCCAAACAAGCGGTGGGCCAATTGTCGCCAACGACAACCGGCATCCAAACATTTACACGGGGCAGTACCATATATCACGCGAAATGAGATCATTAATAGGAGGCTCACAACAACCTTCTCCTTTCACAGCGAGATTGCTACGACTGGTATACCTAGTAGTGCACTCAGATCATTCTTGGAAGAGCCCAAAGTGGGGAAATGCGGAGAAGCGCGGCTAAGCATAATTTAGTTCAGCGGGGTCAGTGCCGTGCCGCTGACTCTATCCATACATGAACAGAGGGTATTAGAGATGTTATAAGTAACTGGAGTAGTGCTATACAATACTTTGATCTGTTTACCTGGGCATATTTCCGCCCTCAAAGCCAATGATGCTAGGTTCTCGAACAAGTAACGCTTGTAGTTGTGGAACAGTTGGGAACAGGTCGGTCTTAGCGTACTCGGCCATTCAGTAATCAGATCACAGCATAGGTACAGCAAACAGATGATTGCCGATGGTAAGATTCAAATACCAGGTAGAAGCCCTTGAACCATTAAGGCCATCGAGACCTAGCAACGTTGAGAACATCATTACCCACGTGGCAGTTAAGTCTGCAGGATGGCTCCGGGATAAGATATCCGTGAGATAGCCGAGTCGGCTTCTTCCAACCTTGGCGGCCCGACTGGTGATCATTCCCCAGACCCCATACCCCAGATGTGTGTTTCACCTGAACCCACTCTGCTATCTCCCTTCCAAACTCCAACATCAAAGAACCTGTATGTTGCAAACGACATGTTGCGACGCACAAGAAGATCGCCTACGGCTTGCTCCTGGTGTCGTCAGCGCAAAGTGCGCTGCGATGCGTCACTCCTGGGCTCTCCGTGTACCCGGTGTCGGCAAGACGGTCGCACGGAATGTAATATTCGCGCTAAGAATCCTAAGCAGTGAGATCATAATCAAAAGACTTGCGTCAAACACCCATTTACTGACCTCCATCAGGTCTCAAAAGTTGGCAAACCCGATGCCGCCCACCTACCAATATTCAGGATCAAACAAAATGATCACTGACCAGCACACCGACGACTTGCGCCAGTCGAATGATCATCCAACTCTCGCCTCACGGCTCCGCGCACATGGTCTCAGTTTGGATGACCGTGGCACAAGCCAACCCCAATCCACCAATGTTCCGTATACAGGATACGCCTTTGTCGAATTGCTGTCGCTCCCTTCCGAGGATCTAGCATCTCTCAAGTTCAACGACTGCTTGTGTTTGCCCGGCTCCAATGCAATCGACGAGTTTGTACAAGAGTACTTCAAGCGCATTCACCCATCAGTGCCTGTCTTGGATGAGGCTGAGTTCTGGCGCATCTATCGAAACAATCAATCTACCGGTCCCAAGATATCTCTTTTCGTGTTGCAATCATTGCTTGTCGCAAGCTGTCCGGTAAGTTTCATGTTGCCCTCCGGTACCTCCCACCATTGGACTAAACCGTGATAGTTTGTGTCTTTGAAGACATTGCGTCAATGTGGATTTGATAATATGCGGGCTGCACGAAAACAGCTGTACAACAGAGCCAACGTAGGCATCCCCGAATCCAGTGTCACATTTGCCGTGGACGGGTATTGATCATGCTGGGTGCAGCTATTATTCCAACTGAGAGCCGAAAAACGGCCTCATGCAAATGCACAAGGCGCTGTTCTACTTACGCATTATACCTCTGCACAAGAACCCCAGGCTGGAAGCTTGTGGGTCACAAGGGCCATCGAGTGCGCCATGCTCATCGACGCTCAACCATCCTCGTCGGTGGAAAGTGTGGCAATATCGCTCAAGAAACGACTTTGGTGGTCTATCCTTCTTCGTGACCGAAGCCTGTGCATTGGTTTACGCCGTCGTTCTCAGATGACCTCAACGACCTTGCATGGATGGAGTGATTGGCTGAGTACAGAGGATTTCAGTGAAGAGTTGTATCAGTCTCAAGTCTACGACTATGATACCAAGAAGCGTTTACTAGACGCACTTCAAAAGCAATGCGAGCTCGCAGTGCTACTCACAGATCTAGTGTCTTTGGTGTTCACCCATCAAAAGACTCCAAGACGGCTTCTGTCTATGATTGAATTCCAGGGCCTCTTGTCAAGTATAAAAGATATCAAAAGATCCATCGACAAGTGGATGCTGCCGTCCAAACCTCTAATTCCACCAAGAAATACATCAGCGTCGGAAGATCACGACCCAGTTGCAAGGTTGACCTACATGACATATATGTATTACCAGTTCGTGAGCCCCTCACCACTCCATCATCAAAACTAACCAAGTGGTTATCTATTTCTAGCACAGCACGAATAAATCTGGCTCAGTATGCGGCATTTGTACTGGAAGAGAACATGTTCTACGCGGGAGACACATACAGCAGTCTTGTTCTGGAGATCAGTAATGACCTAAGGCATGGGATTCAGGGCTTGAGTCTGGTGATGGAACATTTCAGTATCAATGGATATGCTGATAGTCTTCCCCTGAGTGTGTCAGTGCCCCTTACCCCTTTTGTCTTCATCTTATCGGGGAGGAACTGTCCAACATTTCGCTGCTAGACGCTAGCTAATATGAACCGCAGCCTTGGATACGTTAGCATGCCACTCGTTTTGGCAGCTATAGATCTGAAACTATCTCCTTCTAGTGACGAGATAGAGGTAAGACAGCGAAGTTTGACCTCGCTAAGTCAAATTTTCCGTCACTCAGAGACACTCTACGATGTCACTGACTGCGTCGCCGTCTCGACCAACCATATCCTACAGCTTGCGTATGCGACAACTCAGAACCTCTTCTTGGAAGAGAAACCACATCAATTATGCTCATCTGACAATATCATGGCAAGGGGCGCCTCTTTATCCAGCAACCGGCGCCCGCCTAGAGCCTCCAATACATCAATGTTACCCAAACCTAACCGTCCAACGAGCTGGCAAGATGCGTTCATTCGGTGCCCGAGGGCGTATCTTTTGATATCGACGTCTGTGGACTATGCCATGTCGACTGGCGACCTGCCGTCCGCGAGTGTGCTTCCTGAAATTGTTCGCGACCTTCCAGCAATGGGTGTTATTGCTCGACTTCCCTGGACATCTCATATTCCGTTCACCGAATCCACGAGCTCACTTGCAAGTCACATGAACCAAGTACAGCGGCATAGTTACCCTGTCAGCATGCATTCATCCTCTGCTGAAGGGAGAGAGGTCTTGGATGACATCGATATTGAGATCGAGCCGGAGAAGAGCCTCACCCCGCAAGCAGCCCAATTCAACTGCAGCTCGTCACCAGATACATTTTCCGAGTATCCTGCAACGCTGTCCTTCATGGTAGACGAGCAAGTTCAAAGCAGAGTAGCGAAGCAAACTGCCTATGAAACTACCGCACCGAACCTGGACTTCATGGACTTTGCCGATTTCCAAAGTGTATCAAACAACGCGACGGAAACTTATGCATTGGGGTTTCCACTGGAACTTACTGGTAAGGACTTGGAGGGCGAAACCCAGTTGGAACAATCAGTCTTCGACACCTATGCTGCCACCCTACCCCAGTCGGTCAAAGTGATTGACTCGCCACTTTTTGAATCTTTCTTTCACGAAGCGTTTGAACAGAACTGGTCCGTTGGATAAGGCAGACTTTCGCTAAGCAATGTTATGAACATCCCAGAAAGGAAATCGTTAAAATAATGGCAGTATCTGCAACAAAACACTGATCCCCTAGTTAGTCTTGCGGAGTGCAAACACATTCCAGGCGGCAGCGGCAGAAACAATCATAGGGTCTCACACATTGTCAGGTATGATTTTACTTTTGCATAAAACTCGCGTGATTTATAAACTCCTAGTCACCAATGGACTACTTTTCATGTCAGCTTTAGGCTTTCCATTTCGTCAGGCATCAGTCGGTAATTTATTTATGCGGCGAAAACTGAAGCCTGAGTCTGGACCACCACGCGGACCACGCAGAACCAGCACGCGAGAAAATCGTATGCAACGCAAGCATTTCCCCGGATCATTCCTCCGAAAAAAAACCTTAGGAGTCATTAATCAACTGACGCAATATCTTGGCGAGGAATCAGTACCCGTGTAGACTCCTATTGCAGCAAGGGCGAAAAGTGGGTTTTATCCAAGGCATCAGGAATAATCGACAAGGATCGACAAGGATCGACATCCATCCCACGCCGAGGGTCCTTCTGGGAGTGGCGGAGCCCCGGCGGAATTTTGCGCTATCCCTTCAATGAACGGGGGTTGGGGCTCCCCCGCAGATTATTTCGGATGCTTAAAGTTAGGATCTCCCTTCGAGATAAGAATGTTGACACACAGCCGTGACAACATCCAACTGGGCGGAAAGCCTCAACGTGCCATTGACATCGGCATCCCCACTTTAAGCCTTTCACCCTTGCCGTCGGGCCTTATTTTTCTGAAGGCGAATACCAAGACCGTGAGCTGAACTACACCTAGCTATACCTCCTGTATGTTACAATATGTTGCAGTATGTTGCATGAAACCGTACTAAATGGTTACCTCTCTGTCAATGCCATGAAACTTTCGCCTAGATCGTGACGATCTAATCCGAGAATCGAACGGAGCCCGCTTGAACATCCACTTGGCTGCAATTGTAGTATAGCGGGTCTTCAACTACATCCTTGGTGTACGACGATCAGGTGGTGATGTCACACTCACAACAGGAATGCTTTCAAGCCAAAACACCGCCCATTCGGCGGGCCGGCCAATTAATTGGAGGTGAACCTAAGACACCTCTTGGCAGTATCACGTATCGGCTTCATCGAGCGATTGACCTTGCCTAGTCAGAAGACAACAGCATGGGAAGGAACACGATTTCTCACACCTTGGCATGTAGTTGCTTTTTCAGATGGAAATATTCAATTATCTTGCCATTGAGCCCGAACAGTACGGAGTAGTTGTATTCTTGTTTTTTTCCCTTGTCGGGAATCCCAACATCCGATGGCCATAAAAACCCGCAATGTGATCCCCATTGTTCTTCTCCTTTTCGAGTTGGGCATATATTCCTGCGGCCCGCACATCCCTTACAAGGAGAATATGCCAAGATTTGACCCGTCAGCGCGCCTCAATACCTGAACTACACGGAGTCAACCTAGTGGACGCCAAGATCCAGTATTCGAGGCTGTGTGATGGGAACTTAGCCGTTGGCGTGCAGAGATAAGACTAGTGGTGAACCATTGATGGTGCCGGAGATCCCTTGGCGACTAGTCTTACTGCAGCGATTTGGAGGCCGCGAATGGACTAGTCTCAGTGGATACGTCGATCTCTTGGCAAATAAAGTCTACTTTTGAATACCTTGGACGTTTTCAGGGGCCAGAGCAGGCGATACATACACTCTCTAAGACGCCATCTCAGCCCAAGTATTGCATTTGTATATCGATCCGATTAACACAGGGGTAGGCGAGTTTAAATAACGTGATGACAAGTCACAATTGTTCCCGATTTAAATTCGGTCGATTGCCGCGCATTGGTTGTGCAGATATAGCCAATCAATGCCATGAGGTATAGCCATGCCGCCAAGAAAGAATGTGAGTAAATGCTGCGGATTGCCTCTTGGGATTGAGGAAGCCTAAGGGTCGGGTCTTGACGGGCTCCGCCGAGCCAAGGTAAATCCTAATTCCCCAGCTTCCGAGGTCGTATTGAATAGTTTGATTTCTAATGGAGTCCGGGGATGAATTACCCACGCAGCGAATATAATCATAGTGCCAAGATGACGCCCAGATTCTGCTAAGGTGGGAACTGTGAGATCCACTCATTTCAGGATGTGTATTGATGTTGGGCTACTCATTTTACGAAGACTGCCCATGTACTATGATCTGGTTAAGTATGTGGAATGGATAGCGGTATAGAGTAGATCTAGATTGAGTAGTTTGGCTCCCAAACGTATCACTTACCGGTGTACTCCGTAACACATACACGAGACCTGTAGGGATGGGGCAAGTATCATTGTTTCATGTTATCGGGATGTTTTCTTATCTCTCTCTTGGCGAGGATTCGGCTTATTCCTTTCATGGAGGGGGGCGGAATGTACCCCAAATTGGATCAGTATTAAAGAAGGGCTGTGTCATTGCGGCAGTCTATTTCTTTACATATTGGCACAGCCAAAGCGGAAGCTTCCAGACTTGATTCTATTCATAATCAGCTTAGCCGACCTAATAATATACACATATTGACAATAATCCCGAACATGCACCACCGGCCCCCTTCCCCGTCGGGATTTATCGAGCCCGAGCCACTCACAACAACGGCCTACCGCGCCCCTGATGCCCGTTCCGTCTATCAGGCCGATTTAGCAACCGCGGGTTCTCGGTTGGAGCGGCCCAATGAGGAATTTAAGTATACACCGGGAATTTGGTCTTCTGGAGGCAGCACAGCAGTGTCTCTCTCTGGCAACCAAACAGAAGAAGACAACACGGTGCGCTCAACTATTTCCCGCCACTTCCGAGCGGACATAGACACCACACATACCGATATTCCTCTTATAATATGCGGGTTCGTCAGTGGTTTGGTAGACGGACTATCATTTAATGCATGGGGCAGCTTCTCAAGTATGCAAACAGGTATGTGGAGTCTATAGTTACCGAGCAATCTGTTCCAGCAGTGAAAGAACATAAGGCTAACGACAAGTGACACAGGAAATACCATCTTCTTAGCCTTGGGTGTCTCCGGCCAGCCTGCAACCCCCGCATATCTCTGGGCGAAGTCCCTGATCGCCCTGGGCGTCTTCATTGCGAGCAATATCATCTTCATCCACATGCATCGACTCTTGACACCACGACGCCGCTCAACCATGATAATCTCATTTGGCATTCAGACTATTGCCCTTTTGGCGACAGCAATTCTTATACAGCTGGAGGTCATCACCCCGAAGCCCGAAGATCCTCGGGCTCCGATCCAATGGATGCAAGTCCTAGCAATCTCACTTCTAGCTTTCCAAGCAGGAGGCCAGATCTGTGTTTCCCGGGTCCTGGCCCTAGATGAAATCCCAACTGTTGTTGTAACGGCTATGCTATCCGATCTCCTTATCGATCCAAAGTTGACTGCAAAGTTCAATCCGAAGCGCAACCGTCGGGTAGGGTCTTTTCTCGCATTGTTTCTGGGCGCTATGACTGCTGGCGGGCTTTCGAAAACAACGGGTATGGCGTCTAGTATATGGCTTGCCATGGGCCTGAAGTTAACAGTTACCTTGGGGTGGTGTGTTTGGCGGCAGGAGGGGAGGAGAAAGAGTGAATTTGATGTGTGAATTGGTTTTGTTTATTTTTGCCTCACCTATCTAAATAGGCATATACACGAGCCAACGAAACTAGCAAGTAAAGCTTTGTCTGTCTTGTTTGGAATACCTAGTCACTATCCATCACCTATTAAGTCAGTGATTTCGTAACTTTTAGCTTGTCCGCCTTGCCGCTTTGGTATCTGTTTGAAACACTGAGCATGCGTACATGCGTGGTATCAATTATCTCGCTCTTATCTCCCATCAACCTCGCTATCACAAACCTTGCTATTGCCACCTGCAAACTCACCTTCCACAACACTTACCAGCAAGCCCTCCCGCAAACGGCTCACCAGGTCATAGTAAGACTCAACTCCCCTAATTTTGTTTCTATCACTGAGGAATTCACGCCTCGCTCTAGGTGGGATCTCACGACCTCATCTTCCATGGATCGATGTCCATCCAGTCCAACAAGCCATGATCCTCGACGTCATCAGCCAGCGTCGATACCATATACCTGGCCCCGCACAGTCTCGAATCACCGACCGTTGAGTCTAAGCGCATCGCAAGCTTCTCCACTATCGATACACATGTTGACTCTCATACTTTCAGCCACCATGTCTTCCCTTTCCGGATTCGCCCACCGAAAGCTTTTTGAGCTCGTTCCTACTCGAGGCTTGTTATCTCTTGGTGTATTAGTTATCTTCGAGTTGAACTCTACTGCCTCCTCAACGATTTTGACGCTAAGCTAGTCATTATCGACTCGACACAGCCTACCATACCTTCCAAGGATTCCAGTCGCAACAAGCCTCTTGCTCAGCCTCCACAAAACTCCCAACAGTCAGCTATCATGCCTTTTCCGTCTGCCAACGGCTTTTGAAGGGCGACCTTGCTGAGCTTTTAATATGTTTACGGATTTCGATTAGAGTCCACACATTACACATCCACACAGCCCAAATTATCTCTCGAAAACTATATTAATATCGAAAAGCTTGGTTATTGAGCTCTCATATTCCCCATGGTACGCATTCCCAATGGTTCGCATTGCCCATGTGGTTTCACATCCCCCATGGTTTCACATTTCCCATGGGTCAGCCTTCCGCAGCCATGAATACAAACAAGCATCTTTATGCTCTGCGTCCGGGCTTGTGTTTTGGATCCATGGATCCAAGCAGTACTGACTAATCAGTTTGCTTACCTAGATAGGGTTCTCCTGCACCTATCATTTATCCCATTTGTTGTGGTCTTCATTCACTTTGAAACTACCCATCTTGTATTGCTCGATGATATGACAGCAACCCTAGATAATCTGAACTGCCTCGGTTGTATCTGGATGTTCCTAGGCCGCCTTTGTTCGACTCACACGAACCCCAGTCAAAGCTCGCGAATCATATACGGACACCCATTACGCGCCAAACGATCCTTGAAGCCATTGGCCAAGCCACGGACTATGCAAGATACCGCCTCCCGATCGTATGCGCGTGGATATGAAGGGCTAACTGACTAAAATGCCGCTACTTTCGGTTCTTACGGGGACAATGGACACCCGGCTATTATCAGGAAGGATACATCAGGCTGATTATGACCAACACCTTCCATAAGTTTGCTGTCCCCAAATATCCCATGTCCATGCAATAACTTAGGTTTACCTATAGTTATCGAATTATAACCCGTATATACCAGGAGTTAGACACACCGGAGAAATATATCGTTGTTTGCGAAAACTTGCAGGGGTATAACCAAAATCTATAACCGAAATCTAGTCTATGATTTTATAATATGGCTATTTTTGTGGTACTTGGCAGTACCAATTTTCATTTGCTCTCATCCGAGAGAACGAAGTGGAGAACTCCGGGCTGTCCATTGGCGCGTCCCTTGCTCTCCGAGACATAGATGCACTTGCGGAAGGTCATCATCAAGGAGTACAAGAAGCTCTCATCCTTCTGCTCGTGGTAGTTTTCACCGAGCATGGGCTGGATGGCCTTGGTGGCTTTCTCTGCATTGTAGAATGGAATGCGGCTGAAGAGATGGTGGACCACATGGTAGTCAATGATTTCGTGGAAGAAGTGACGGCCAATGAAGCCGGTTGTGCGGTCAATTGTAGCCAGTGCTCCCTTGGTGTAAGTCCAGGCTTCCGCAGTATAGTGAGCAACCTCGGGGTGGGTGTGTTGAAGGTATGTGATGGCAACTATCAATTCTGTTAATTCTCATTCCGAGCACTCAAGTAAGGTAGGAATGAAGACGTACTCAGCCAGTGGTGAACCCAGAGATATGGCACCACGTAGAGGAAGAAGACATTCCACGCTCCGATGATAGTTCCAGTGTACCACACGATAGAGCCCATGATCAGCAAGCCGATGTCGGAGTAGACAATGAGCTTCCACTGGGCGGCGGTGAAGATTGAGCTCGATGGGTTGTAGTGGCTTTCATACTTCACCTTCTCGCATCCTTCAGGGCCGCTCTTAGTACCAGCAGTCACGTTCAAGATGAGATACATCTGCCATCCCAACAGTTGGTGTCCGATAAGCTGAATAAAGGAGACAATGGGTGTTTCCTCAGCAAGGTGCTTCAACTGCTCAATGCTGACATTTCGCTTCGATGCCAAATCATCCTCGGTCCAGGGGACAAAGACGGTGTCCTTTTCCATGTGACCGGTGTAGCGATGGTGGCGAGCATGTGTGATCTTCCATGAGAAGTATGGGACCATAAGGAAGGAGTGGGTAGCCCAGCCAATGAAATCATTGATCCCTTGGTGCTTTGAGAAGGCACCGTGGCCACATTCGTGAGCAAGAATCCATAGACCTGTGCCAACACAGCCTTGGAAGAACCCGTACACGGCCCAGGCGACAATTCGCATAGGCAGAGTAGGGAGGAGATGAATGTGTAGTGCAGCATAAATCAGAGCTGAACAGTAGGCGATATCCCGAGCGAGATAGAGGAGGGAGGTTGCGAGGGATGATTCAAAACATTCCTTCGGGATTGCATCTTTGAGGGCTTGCAAGCTCGGAACATCCGTCTGCTGTAGAAACCGCAGATTAGTAATGCCCGACTGTTTATTCCGTGATTTGGGGCTATCCCATACCTTTTCAGCCTGCTTGACAGGCTGCCTTTGTGTCACAGCCATTTTGAAGCCGTGAATTGGAGAATGACAGAGATAAGAAAATATGGAGAGGATTGAAGGTACTTTTATTTCTTTTCTCTTTTTTTTTTTTCGCTTCGCCCCCTACG
>CAJVRC010000843.1:1039451-1053075 GCA_911456345.1 Penicillium egyptiacum
ATACATTGACCAATCCCCTTTTTCCAATTCTTTTCCAGAACACTGTCAAATTGGGCGCACTGACAGGAGAGCGGCCTTCTGATTGGGTCATCGCTTAGCGGGTGGACGCGCTTGTCCCATGGATTCACATTGCACTAGCCTCATTCCCTTTTTATTTTTTTTCAACGTTTCTGGGGCCCAACGGAATTTTAGTCCATTGAAATTTTTTTGGTAGGTGATACAATTAATTACCAAAACAAGGCCACTTATTGAATCTGGTACTACCCCATGCGAGAATCTACGGCGATATCTATGGAAGCTATCAGAGCACTAGCGAGATGTTTCGGTGTTCGCTTTCGAGGCTATCCACAGCACGGGATGTCTTGTACACCCCTTTTTCGACCTTGGGAGTCCTGAATCTAGGGATCCACTAATAAGCAAAGATTGGGGGGAAAAAAGTTAATAAAAGGGCTTGGCAGGTATCACGTTGTCCTACTGTACTCCGTAAGTTGCAGCTACGGAGTACGGACGAAGTTTGTGACCGCCGGGGCCCTGGCGCCCCCGGCAGTCGAGTCCTCAACCTGGCTCTGTCAGTAGCAATAGTGCTGCCCTCATTTGTCAAAAACTTAAGCCCTTTTTGATCATCCGACATGACTTGCCTCAAAACTGCTAAATCGAGGTATCTCAGGACTTTTCAGGCATGCGCTCCATTGTTTACCAGGGGCAGGATCAGCACTTCGACCATTGGAGGACCGCTTTGGACCTCTATTTTAAGCTTATTTTTGTATAACGTTCTACAACTCCGGATTTCGTACCTACAAAATATATGCCCCTAATGTACACGCTCTCTCTGATTGATACTGGTCTTGGCTTGAATGAAGTTTGATGCCTGTTCAATCATCACGATAAACAGTGTCCTCTCATTTCCGCCAACACTTGCCCCAATCAGAAAGCTATCAAACACAACGTGTCATTTCACCCCAGTCTTCTTTCCATTGTTATTTTGAATGTTTTGTTTTGCGCAGTTCCAATATGTACTCACATGAAAGTGGGAAATATGAAGATTTCAGAATGTCCATATCGCGCATCAGCCCCGAGATCAGGCAACCGCTGGGGGTTTCTTTTTTAAGTCTTTCCGTATGGAGTAAACTCATTTAAAGTTAAGCACCTCGGTAGGCTGGAGTGTGGATGCACGTGACGGCATTAACACACCGCCCTCGTTTCTTCGGACACCAACACTCGGGATCACATGAAGAGCCTAAGATTTGCATGTGGTTGAATAATAATAGCAACCCACAACAACCTGAATTACATGTGCATTCGCCCGATATGGAATTCCATTTCGCTGTCCTAAATCCTTTGTACTGCTTACCCTATCTTTCGCCTTGTATCAACCTGCATTTCACCCCTGATTATGTGCTCAATCTGCCACACTTAATGATACTCGAGCTAATCGCAGATTCTAATATAGATATGACATTGACACCAGCTGCTTTTACACCTATTAAAAGAAAAATATGGAACTTACATTAGTATCGTCCTATTCGTTGTACAAGCCCTTCATTACGAAACTGGCTAGACTGCCTACCTTCAGTGGCCGTGTACTATATCAGACGTGAGTATCTTCGTACGTTTAAATCGTATTGGAAAACATTGGACGACATGTGGTAATAATTCACTATCTGACCCGTAGCCCGGGACACGGGAAGCTAAGCCCAAAAACCCATCTAACGGATTTATGCTGATACAAAGCGGGATGGGAATAATTATATAATATGACCAGCCATCCATCCATAGCGACTCAAGAGAGGTATCTCGAGGGAGCAAACATCTCATCTGAGGACAGGACAGCAAGAGCTTCAAACTTTGAAGAACTGTTTCAATCCACGACGAACCTATGAGACTTAGGTCCCAAAGGTCAAACATTCACTATATTTCCCGCTGGTGTCTGCCCATTGCTCTTCGCCTCACTATCAGAGCGACGGGGATTATCTGTTCCATCCATGGTATTGTTGAGCCCTTTGAATCTCACCCACAAAATGATCGTTTGGAGAGCCAGTGCAACTGCCGGTGCGCTCCAGATCCATAATAGCCAGGGATCCTTCGTGACTGGAATCAAAATTTCACCAAGTGCGCTCGAGAGCGCATTCATAAATAGGAAGACTGCCACAACCAGGCCTTTCATACTTGGAGGTGATCGCGCATATGCCAGTTCGTATGCGGTAACGTTGCAAAAGCACTCGCTCAATGCCCCAAGAACAATATTTGGAGCCTGCCACCAAATACTGATAGGAGCAACCGTGTCGCACGTTGATGCGTAATATCCGCATGGCGATAGCTTGTATACTTTCCATTGCACTATAGTCCCTACAATGCCGGAAATCATCGCCAAGAAGAATCCAAACGTGAGGCGGGTGATGGGGCCCACATGGATTCTATGACGGCGCAGAGTCGGGTAAACCACGAAGGTCAAGAACGGGATTGCGACAATGATCGTCAGTGGGCTGAAGTTACTCAGAACATCATTAGGGACCCCGTTTGTGATCATGGCTGCGCCTTGGTTTGTTACAACCGAGCCAATACCGCCGACGTTGAGGTTCCAGATGGGGAAAAACAAAAACACATCGCATGCGCCTATTTTCAAAAAAATTACGTCAGGACGGTATCAGAAGTGAAACCACACACCGCTGCAATAGATGTGTGTGTGTGAACTCAAAGGGGCGAACGAGCAGAGTATGACTTGATAGACTAACCGAGAGTCCTTGTAACATCATTCACCGCATCCCTTGTCCAGTCCACTGTGATGCCCTTACTGCGCAGGGTATCAGGGTCTGCAGCATCCCAGAAGTTCGTACGCCATACTCGAAACTTGTTCTGTTTGAGTGCGATCGTTGTGATTTTCAACGCTCGTGTGAGCTCAGATCCCCCACTGGGTGGCTCCTTGTATATTCTATTGCGAACCGTTAGGAGTAGAATTGGGAGTAGCAAATAAATGATTCCCGTCAACAGAAATGACAGCCAGAATCCAACATACTTCTCAGCATATGTAGTAGCGAGCATAAAGAGAGCACCGATGTTAATAAAACCATAAAAAACAAGCATGGTCTTTGTGCTGGTGGCATCTGGATCGACGATGACCTTTTCACCGGACTTAAGCTGCTTCGTATAGGACTTCTTCTGGTGAATTTGGTCCAGGATCAAGGGAGAAACGTTTGGTTTAAAGATTCCAGCACCAGCAGCCAATATCAGGAGGCCGAGAATGAAGGGGGGAGCAGCATTGGATGAGCCCTTCTGAAGGACAGCGGGAATAGCACCGATAATTTGGATTATATGGGCGACGCCACAAATGACCACACCGACCATGATCGCCTTGTATCGGCCCACATGGACATCTGCCCACCAGCCGCCAAGTATTGGAATCACATATGCCAAGAAGACAAACAACAATGTCAATGCAGAGCTGGCTTGAAGCCCCATGCCCAAAGCCCCGGCAGTTTGTTGAGTTCCGCGGGGCGTAGCACCAGCTCCATTGCCGCCTACAAATATATGGTTAACTGCGAGCAAACACCATATCCAAAACATAACCACGCACCTTCGGGAAGTGGAAATTGTATAAAGTTGGAAAAGACTGTCTTGGACCCATAGTAGGATGCACGTTCGGCGAATTCAACCAAACATAGTGAGAAGGAGACAAGAGGCAGTGTCCCTGCGACTCGGCGCAACGTCTGACTCTCGGCCTCTGTGGGAAGAGGGAACTCGTCAATTTGTGCATTCGTATTGATTTCCGTTATCGCGCTTTGAAACTTTTCCACATCCCCAGGTGGTGGGCTGGTTCCCTCAGTCGATTCTGGGCGGGCTAGACGAGCTTCGGTCATGGCTACTCATCAGTGTGTTACTCTAGTGAATAACCGAATGTTTATGTTATGCCAGATATTGTTCGCTTGTGGGACCCGAAAGGGATAACAGACACCTTCGCAGAAGCAAGGGTTGAAGATGCCGAACAGTGTCTCGCCACGGTAATAATCTTTCTTGGCTAGGTTGGAGAAACATAGAAAAGAAGTATTACTGTGATGGTATGTAGCCTTAAAACCCGCGAGATAGGTAGGTTATAACTGAATGTCGTAGTGTTATGGTGTTGACATATTATATTCACACTGACGTTGTACAGACCGAGATGGCGAATATCACTCACAATGTGACGCGAGAAGTCGGGGTATTACAATCCACCAATTGCTTGTGAACCACCATTGCCTGTTATTAAGATCGCCATATTAGGCTTCAGCTCGCAATCACCATGTCTACAGCCAACCGACGGGAATCGAACTGGATTCAAAGAAGGCGCTCCAGGGCTGACCAGTACGGTTATCCATACAACGTGCTGCTTTACGAGACAAGCACCACCCGCAATCCACGCGTCAAGGGCATCAGACGGCCAGGAATACCACACACGTACACGTGACCTGTAGGGAAAAGTCAACATTTCCTATTCTTTCCCCCAAAAACAGAGAGTCCAGACTTGGTTCTTTTATCCGATTTATCCATAGAGCTCTATCATCTGCAAAATGGGTTCGGAAAATGGAGACTCCGTTGAACAAATCGCTATTCTCACACCACGATTGATTATTATTCCCACCCCAACAGCAATCTCCTTCAACCCATACCGGGCGCTTTATTCCGACCTACATGCAACTGTGGATTTTTGTCAAATGGGTTTCGGGCATCACTTTCCAGCCAGGGCATGGAGCGATGAGGAGACGTGTGATGTGATCCAGGCGCGGGATATTGAACGTTGTTGGCAAAGGCGCGGGTTGGGTGATTTTGCTGTGGGGTTGCGCGGACCATCCACATTCGAGCCTGACAATCACTCCAAGCAAAAAGGTGATATGACTATACTCAAAGGCAATGACTATATCCGAGTTGCGGGCCTCAACAATGTCCATCTCGCTTCCTGCGAATGGGTGGGTTATGCAGGTCTCCGTGATGCGACAACAACTTCGATGCCGCCAAGAGAGCCTGGAGATCCTGTGTTGCCATCATGGGTCGAAATGATTGAGCTGCGCTACGGTGTCTCGCCGAAATTCTGGGGGCAAGGCATTGCACAGGAAGCATCGAAGGCCATTATGCAGTGGTCTATCGATGAAAGAGGGGTCAAAAGATTCATCGCCGAGACAGAGAGAGAAAACAGCAGAAGTGCGAAGCTGTTACAAAAGCTTGGCTTTACGCTCAGTGGCACGAACTATTGGAAAGAACCAAGTGAGCTGGAATGGGAGTGCGCTGCTAAATGAATCTTGAGACATCTCGTGTTCGTAGCGGTGCAACTTCCCCTACATATTCGCAATGCAGTCCCGTTGTTTAGAAATCTGCCTTCGGTGTGGATTTTGCCCAACGTCGACTGTACACCGAAAGATACCCATGTCACCAGCATAGCGGATTTTGATTAGATCGACAATATAACCATCTCAAACTCAAATTGCGTCAGCAGCCTAAATAAATTTTGCAGGTTATTTGCAATGAACAGTCACCATACAGCTGCTGTCAAGCAGTACTGACCCATCACGTCCTTAGCTGCAATTCCGACAAGGTGGAGTACTTTGACATCATCGCTTTTGTATACTGTCGCGTTAATTGATAAGAATACAGCTCCGATTTAAAAGAGGCCCCCATCCTATTGACGACATTTCTCGGACAGCAGGATAATTTTGAGATATATTCTTCTCCCTCCAGAAAAGAAATCTCCAAGAAACGACTTCTTGTTATGGCGCCCCGGTATCAAAGCGTTGCTGTAATCGGCGCTGGCCCATCTGGCATTTCTGCCGTCAAAGCCTTGCAAGAAGAAAAGATTTTCCAGACCATACGTCTATTTGAGCGACGGGGTCACATTGGAGGAATCTGGCAATACGATGTGATTCCAGATCGGTTTCCATCCCAAGAGGCTTCCAGTCAACAAGATCACGAAATCCCAAGTCGCCTTCCACTGCTCAAATCTCCTTCTCCTGAAGATGTAACGTCTCGCACAGGCATTTACGAGGGCCTTGACAGCAATGTGGGCGCTAAAGTCATGGCTTTCACGCACACTGCCTTTCCCGAGATAAATTCGGCATCGTCGACCCGACACTTAGGACGGTCCAACCCGACCCGGCCATTTCGGGTGGTGAGAAAATACTTGGAAGACGTATTCCAAGACCACCTTCATCTTGCCTCGCTCAATACAACAGTCGAAAGGGTTGAAAAGCGACACCAAAAATGGACATTATCACTTCGTCAGTCCGGGTACGGGGATGGTAAAACCCCCAAGGACTATTGGTGGGAAGAGCAATTCGATGCTGTGATTGTTGCATCGGGGCATTACAGCGTGCCTTTTGTTCCTTTTATTCCGGGGCTAGGTGATGCCTTCGCGCGCTATCCGACCGTATTCGAACATTCAAAGGCGTTCCGAAATGCAGACGACTATGTGGACAAGCGTGTGATTGTTGTTGGAGGCAGTGTCTCGTCAGCAGATCTTGTTGCAGATTTACATGCCATTGTGAAAGGCCCACTAGAGCTATCCCAGAGAGGGAAGAATGAGGCTCTCCAGTCCGCATGGGATCTACCTAATGTCAATGTTAGGCCAACGATCAAAGACATCCAAGCAACAGAGAAAGGGATAAGGGTCGTGTTCTCCGATAACAGCCTTCTGGAGGGCGTGGACAAGATCATTTTCGCTACTGGGTACAAGTTGTCCTATCCATTCCTAGTCCCAAACCCCGTGACCCCCAACAACCGGTTAGCAGGGTTTTACCAGCATATTTTCAAGATTGGGGATCCATCTCTGGCTCTAGTCGGTCAGGTCCGCGCTGCGATCAGCTTCCGGGTTTATGAATACCAGGCCGTTGCCGTTGCTCGATATTTTGCCGGAAGAAATGCGGCGTCCTTGCCAACGCCACAAGAGCAAGATCTTTGGGAGGTCCAAAGACTTCAATACAAAGGCCATACAGCCATGTTCCACGAAATAAAACCTGACTTTAAGGAATATTTCGATTTCCTGACAGATCTGGCTGGCCCCCCAGCACCGGGAACGGGCGGCTATCCACTTCCCCCTTGGGATGATCGATGGGCAGAACAAGGATTCGAGATTCTCCAGCGAAAGGATAAGTACTGGAAGTCATTACGAAGAGCAGCGGATGGATTAGGGGTAGTGACAGCTAAACTGTGAAGTCAACATTATCTGCCGTCCAAGGGAAGAAAAATGTATATATTGCAGCTTCAGGTCGCCCATTGTGAGAAGACCGAAGCTCTGCTGGACATCCTAGAACGATAATGCACGTGTAGGCTCGTTTCGAGTCGACTCCTTCCTCACTCGTTTCTCTTTCGATATTCTCTTCTTCGATCCCTGTCCCCATTTTCCACGGTGAGTAAACTACAACTTTTCCCTAATCATCTTCAGCATCACTTTCCGTATATTTGGAATTATCCAGTCCTGCTTAAAATTTCAAGGACTTTAACAAAGCCGATGTGACCCCAAGTTTTGGCAAAAGTATCCGGGCCGCTAAATTGCAGCTTGTCCGCGCTTTTACGATATCAATGTGGTAGAAGGCGACCCTGGCATCGAAGGCTTTCCGCCCCGCTGATTGGCCATATCAGGATTGCCAAGGCTCGGCCCCTGCTTTCCGCCAAGCCTATAATCTAGCCCTACAAGGCGCACCGTTGTTTTCACGAAGGCAAGAGTACCCTCTCCAATTGAGCTAGCAGACTTTCATCCTCTAGTGAAAATAGTTATGCTTTTATAACATCTCGGCATTGGCGGCGCCATACCTCGATCTCTCTCTTTGGTTTCTCTGCTCACACTATCCTTTGAAAATCTCCTCTGAGCTAATCGTCACGCGACCAACACTGACCCTCCTTCTACCCACTTGTCCTCTTGGGATGTTCAGCTCCCAGTGTCTCTTTTTGTGCTCAGTGGTGGCCACCTTCAGCGTGGCAAATTCGATGGGTTTGGGCTTTGGAGAGGTCGACGCCGTCTTCCCACGCAACGACACCTTTGAGCTTATGCCACTCATGCCCGTTGTCTTTGCCAGAGCCCCGCGGCTGTCAGTCAGGTCTATCTGATGCTGCAGTATATGGTGTCGTCGCTGGATACGCCACCGGAGGATAAGGCTCACTGGATGCAGCTCCCTGTCCGGAGTTTGCGAGCCAACGAGATGATCACGGCGTTCCTTCAAGATGGAATCGCCAATTGTCTAAACACTGAAAATAAATGTGAACTTGGTTGCGATATGATGGACGGACTGTTCCACGTCAGATGACGGTACCGCTTTCAACGGCAACCACACGGTCAATGAGGAGGACTTCCATAGGACAGATTGGTCCTATCACACCTTCGGCACCGTCATACTTGCGACTACTAAAGGGGGCCGTCAGCCCAATCTCACCATCGTCAGCCCTGGCGACGACTGTGGCGAGACCCAGGCCGTTAGCTGTCACGTTGCGAAGGCTTCGAACCTCCCTGGAGCATCGACGGACCTTCATATTGTGCTCTCCTCGCCAGTCCAGCACCCACCCGTGGTCCTTACAAGGCTAGCGTGGCACCTAAAGCTGCCTCGAGGATTTTATCGACCCTCACGCACCCGGAATGTTACGCAGCGACCCCTGCCGTCAGCTGCCCGCCCAAATCTGACGGAAGTGCCATGCATGGCCCGAGTTCTCAGGTTACATGGTGGACTGTCAGTTCTGCCTGGCTTATTTACAATATTTTCCGGTAGCTAGAGCCCTGTATATCGGTACTTTCGTTTACTTGATTGGAATTATGATCAAGCCAAGTTTGGGAACCCGCGCGTCTGGAGTGGATTCGACTGGTCCTACGATTATAAAGAACCTCCCTTATAAGTATTCATGCCGGGTATCGTTGAACCCTTTTTTGTCGAACTTGTAGCAAATTCCAAGCAACTCTTTCGGCCCTGTTCGGGAGGCCCACGGATCGACATATCAACCTGATTTCCGTAAGCACATGTAGGGCTCAAGAAGGCAGGCAATTCCGCTTAGGGCGTACACTACTTGGCAATATGGTGGGGCGGATATCTCAGTCATCAAGAGAAATAAATTTACATCTATTTTATGACACATAATTTAGACGGTGTAGTCTCATAGATCCTTGTGCATTGATCCACCGGCAACCGCTTGACAGATCTTGGCTCTATCAATATCCGGTTACATATGTACTACTTTGTCTACACAGTACGAGCTTGGTGTAAGGTACAGCCGGAACGTTCGGCGCCTTGGTGGGGATTCCGTACAAGTATGATCCGAGCACGGTGTACAAGAACCCGTGAAGCCCTGGTCGCACTGAATTGGATCGGAGAAACTGTCATATATATATGCGACTGCTGTCAAGACGCCTTTCCATTATGTAGTCTCTCGCTTTCTAACCGCGCTCTGAGACGATTAGATCTAATTTTAGAGGTGGTCTTACCCTAGCGGAAGTGAGCACTTAGTATACTAGCGATAATGTGAAAGATTTTGACTAGAAAAATCGCCAATGCAGAAAGGCCAAAACGCAGGTTAATTCAGGGGGTTCTCAATCTGTCTATGATGTAAAATTATGTTTTAACTGCAAATATGTTTTAACACGTGCGGCCCTAGACCCGAGTAAATTCTCTTTGCGCGCCGGGTACTCAGTTGGAAGAACAAAAGACTCATTGGAAACCACTCCACCCACGTCTGAAATGGAAAAGAAAGAACGGAAACCAGATATTAACGGATATGCCGGGTGTATACACCGTATAGATTCAACGATTTTCTTAGTTTGGAATGTCGCTTCCTTCAAGGAACCGGGTGGCGGGGATGAGCGGACTATGCCCATTATGGTACATACGATATTGCTCATCTTTCCCTTAAGTAGTGAATGCAGGATGCAATACTCTGTATAGAAAATAGCAGTTTCCATTTGTAGTCAGTAAGTGAAGCCACTATAGGTTCAATGCTACTCTGATAATCCTACTCCGTAGTATTGGCTCCGATCTGTCTTGGGCCCCATTTACCCCATAAGATCTGGGCCCAACCATCGACCAATCGCACATCAGGAATGTTTCATGCCTGTCGACCATGAAAATGGTTGGTCTTCGCTCAAGCGCTATTATAGCGTGGGATTGGACTATAACTTCATACAACAATATAAATTTGCTAAATATTCCCAGGGTTCCTGTGAGATAAACAAACATCCCTTCCCTCTACCATTTCCAAGTAATCCAGCATCATGCTCGGCTTTCTGCCTTACGGTGTACTAGCCATTGCTTCTGTTGCAGCAGCATGCTCTCCCACAGTCTACCTCATTCGACACGGAGAGAAACCCAGTGATGGAGGAACTGGGTTGAATGCAGAAGGAGTCCAACGTGCCCAATGCCTTCGCAAAATTTTCGGCGAGAATTCCGGTTATAATATCACCCACATTATGGCGCAAACGCCTAAGAGCAGTACGGTTATACCCCGTCCCTGTGCGGCTTCGGTACGCAATATTATAAACTAGACCAAGGACTAATGTGAACGGACAGACGGAAAACGCGCCCGTCCGCGCGACACCGTCAAGCCACTGGCTGAAGACCTTGGTCTCACTGTGGATACGTCTTGCGACCGGGACGACCCAGATTGTGTTAAGGACTTTATCGATGACTACGACAAAGAAGGCAATATACTGATTTGCTGGGAGCACGATACACTAACGGACATCCTGGAGACGCTGGGAGTCCATGATGCACCACATTATCCCGACGATAGGTCAGTTTTTAACTCTCGTGTTATAGCTTTTGCTAGGCTTCTCTAATATTCATATAGTTTCGACATCATTTGGACCCTCCCAGCCCCTTACGACGAAATGTCCGAGGATACCCACGAGGATTGCCCCGAATTGGACGATTAAATCCGCACCAGTGTTGGATATCTAACAGCTCATGCTCAACTCGGCTCATTTTTTGTCGGCCACATTATTTTTATAAGCCACATTTAAACGGAAGATAGCATTTGTCGTCAAGTGTCATTATGAAGTTGTTGATGCTATCTGCCGCCTGGTCTGTCAGGCTTCCACCGTTTGCAGCTAACTAGCTATTAACTAGCTTCCGTTTGTTGATAGAGAATCAATCCTCTCTCTCTGCTGCTAGTAGCTAGCCAGATCAGAGGTTATTGCCAACTTGCACCTTGGAGGAGGGCCTTCTGACATTGGTAATACCAAACTGATTTAGGAATATCCGTTGAACAGTAGACCGCACCGGGTTCATTCGAGGGGAGAATAACAATACATAATGTAGAAATTACGAATGACCTCATCGTAGTCCTTTCTGGGCTTAGCGTTATTTATATCAGTCATGCCTATGTGCCCATCCATCATCTATCTTGACTGGTGGCTGTCCTGACTGAGTAACATGGTCCTCTTTCTCCCTTAAACAATCTTCGATTCCCATCTTCGGCGCCCTGGGTCGTTGTGTTCAACATACACTGCAACGCAACTGGTAAAAGAGCTGGAGCTCCATTCATTTACAGTCACTGAAATCTCACAGCAGACAATGGAGCACCAGTCGACGAGCGCTTCAGCAAGATAAATCCCGTGACTAATAGTCTGTTTTCACAGCTGTCTTCAAAATGCAAGAGGCTACCATTAATTTATCTTGGCTTGCACAAATTACAATTTCAACGCACATAAAAAAGGCAAGAGTGGCTGGGACGCCGTTGGTATCTCGCGATTAAATCATGATTAATAGACTTTGGGGGTAATAGCCCAACAACTGGAAAGAAATAAAAACAACTCGCCCTATTAGTAAAGGCTGGATCCATATACGGAATTGAAAAGGCGCATGCGATGGCAAAGTATTGCTCTGGCTCCAGCTGAGGATACAAATGGAGGTTCTATACCGAGTTATGGATGCCAGGTACCTATTCAACCTGCGAAACGGTGGTTTCCTTCTCACTGGAGTTGGGAGCTGGGGCAGTTCCTTCCTCCGCGCGAAGATCCGCCACCTTGTCTGACTGGATAGCCCCCTGCTCCAGCCTGCGAACATGATGATACTGCACGGCGGTCTTCCAGGGCGTAAGACCAGGGGTGGTGAACATTGTTTCGACCTCCTCCAGGGTTTTGCCAGCTGTTTCAGGGAAGGCGAAGAATACATGGACTGTCATTGTGAAGCAAAAGACTCCAAAGACCACATAAACCTTCCATTGGATATTCTCAAAAGCGGGGGGGACGAAGTAGGATAGAGCAAAGTTGAAGATCCAGTTAGATGACGTTGAAAGTGCGACAGCCTTGCCACGCAGGCGAAGGGGATAGAGCTCAGGGGGGTAGATCCAACTGACAGGACCCCAAGTCGGCGCGTAACTGGCGACGAAAAGATAGGTGCAAGCGATCACTCCCTTGGCAGCCTGAGGAGCCGCGGAGAGATCCCACGACTGTTCGGGGGTATGGTTGAGACCACCCGGTGGAGCTGGCTTGCCGTACGATGCCATGATACCAGCGTTGGCAAACATGAAGACCATCATGAGGGTAGAACCGACCAAAAGCGGAGTGCGACGACCCCAACGATCGATGAAAAGCAAGGCTAGGATGGTCATCACCACGTTGATAACGTACTGAATTGAGGACGCGACTAGGTTCGAGTTTCCAGAGAGACCGGCCATACCAAAGACGTATGTAATATAGAGCATCATAACGTTCATACCAGTGAGCTGAGACCAAATTTGAGTGAACACACCGAGGTGGGTTCGGTAGAGCATAGGACCCTTGAAAAGGTCGAGGTATGAGGCATCCTTGTTGCTGCGCTCAAACTCGACCATCTCACGGATCTCTTGTAACTCGGACTGCACGAACGGCGCATTTCGGTCACCTTTCGCATGGACTGAAGCTAAAACCTCGTGAGCCTCCTCCCAGCGATCTTTCTTGGCCAACCAACGTGGGCTCTCGGGCAATAGGAAAACCAAGCCAAAAAGTAGGGCGGCGGGAACCATCTGCAAACCCCACGGAGTGCGCCACGCGGCGGTACCCTCAAGGAAGCTACAGCCGTATGAGACGTAGAACATGATCAAGATACCCCATGTAATCGCCCACTGTTGTGCTCCCACCACCTGACCACGCTTACTAGGTTGGGCTAACTCGGCGACATAGACGGGGACTTGGGCACTGAGGATACCGACGGAAAGACCGTTGATGAAGCGGCCAACGACAAGCTGGGGAATTCCGAAAGATGAACACACGATGGCGCTACCAATGCACCAGATCACTGAGCCAGACTGGATGGCCCCGCGACGACCCAGATAATCAGTTATGAAACCGGAAACTAGAGCGCCCACCCAGGAACCACCAGGCATGGCTGCTGAGATACCACCCTGATTGGCAGAGGTAGGGCCACCACATGCACCCTCAGCATTAGTACCATGTTGGTTGAAGAAACACTTGTACTGTGAGGTGCCGAGACTATGAGAGATAGTCAGTGATCGCTCCCCTGATCTTGTCAAGGGATGAGGTGTCTTACATGGCGGACATGGAAGCGATATCAAAACCGAATAGTGCGCCTCCGATGACGGCCACCGTGGTGATGACATAGATGTTAGTTATCTTGTACCCCATGATGAAGTTCCGCAAGGGAGTCAGGTCAAAGATGGAGGAAGAAAAAAAAAAAAGAAAAGAGCCAGG
>CAJVRC010000843.1:1053161-1077696 GCA_911456345.1 Penicillium egyptiacum
CAAGGGTGAGAGATTTTAAAGATACGAAGCTGAAAGAAAACACGAAAACCAGTAAAACTGTAAAACAGTAAAACGCCGAAACAGGAAAAGCCAAACCCAAAAATTCTAAAAGAATCTTGGAAGACGCGGAGGTGTGGAGATGCGGGGAAAAAGCGTATCGTTGGTTCCCCGGAATATCTGCACTATAGAGGCATTACTACTACAAACGGATGGACAAACTAACACTCCGTACGGACTCTCCGTCCGGACGTACCCAAAGAAACACAGTAGCGGATACGAAGAAAACGCGGCTTTTCTACCTTAATATGTTGGACCCTATCAAAGCCAACTTTCGAAGCGACCGAGTCGCCAAGTCACCAATCATCAGCTGGATATCAAATTAGTTTGTGGTCAGATGCCGGTCAGCCTGGTACTGTATGTAACTTCATGTGTCGCCTCAAGCCACATTGTATCATCGCGTTGTCGGACATTTGCCTATTTTG
This sequence comes from Penicillium egyptiacum, assembly GCA_911456345.1. NCBI lineage: Eukaryota > Fungi > Ascomycota > Eurotiomycetes > Eurotiales > Aspergillaceae > Penicillium > Penicillium egyptiacum. The sequence continues at coordinate 1,053,644 of CAJVRC010000843.1, forward strand.
TTTAAGGGTCTTGTTGAAGGTCCATGGATGAGTCTCCTGATTTCCCCTCCTTTGTCAACAAAACAGAAAAATAGATAAAATACGAAACTAACTTTCCACCATAGAGGATCAAGGACCAAGTATCGCCCCAATGAGAGCCGACATACGCTCTGTGTTGATGTCAAAATTTAATCTTAGTTTGCGAGAGGCTTGACTGAGGGCGCCATCACCAGACGGCTGGCGGTCAGTTCTCCTTGGCATCACGCCTCTCCCGCTATGATTCGGTGACACGGCACATCCATGAGGCAACACTCTCGGGGCCTGTTTGTCCGACCAAGAAACACTCGTGTCTATGGTACGACCCGAACTAGCAATCATGATTTGCACGACACTCTGGAAGCAAATTCCATGCTGATGACTGTTGTACCACCCCTTGCTATCTAGGTACCCAGAGGCTCTGCCGAGTTGATCCTCCGTCCTAAAGTCCCAGGGGGCCCCTATTATCTTGGCACACCTGTAAAGCGCCACATTGCGGTTGGGGCTGGAGGATTGAGTGCGAAGCCGCGAATTAAGGCGCCAAGTGGGCCATCAAGGCTACGGTTACCAGGTTCAAACATGCCACACGAGACTTTCACCCTCGGGGTAAAAGCTCGAAACAAAGGGGCTGTTTGCTCACGTCAATTGCTGACCACCAAAAATTTGGTCGTTTAGAACTCGGTTTCTTCATCCTACAACGGCCGTCAATGACACGGGAGGAGCCCCTTCGAGGAGCGACAATTGGGAACGATGCGTCGCTTTCCCCGCCTGTATCCCTTAACAGGTCCTGGGATAGCCGGCATCCTTGATCTAGGACCATGTCGCGAGCCGTTTCCCTACCGAGTTGAGCGCATCAAAGGACCAATGGCCTGAGGTGCATGCTTTTTACTCATTTCCCGCCCTCTGCCTCTTTCAACTGATTCCGGGTCGCTTACTAGCCGGTACTAAAATGTGATACATGATATTTTCAACTTGCGCCGTTACTCCGAGGCTGAGAATCCATGCAGTCCGGGCCTGAACATGAAAATGTGGTCAACCAACTGTTTGAATCTCCGGCTCAATTTTGCTAGCTTTATTTGGGCCCGTGCCTCAAGCCTAGCAGAAAGTTGACGCCACTACGCCCGTGGCACTCTAGCTCTATCTTTTCCAATGCTTCGTTTGTCCTGGAAGATCCGACCGACAATCGTTTATCGAGAGGGCCCACCTTTTTCTGTCTTCCTTCAGCTATAACTTTCCATGAATCGAGTTTTATTCTGCGTCTCACGGCCTGCGTGTACTCATGTGATGATTATAGCTTCTTAAATGGCTGGCTACAGTATCCATTAAAACCAATCATTCGGTCGGATCCTCGTTAGCTAACCGTTAGATGTAACATTGGCTTACTCCATGGTCGGACATTTCATGTGCAGATCGCAAGGAATAGTAAATCACTCGTCTGGATTCAGATACGACATCTAATGACTCGTGTCGTGGTTCAATATAATTCCATAGGATGGCGCCACTAGGGTTGCATTGACCCCGAGTTGCCTGCATTGACCCCGCAAAATGCCTGTGCATGATGTTTCTGCGTCAATGCCTCCAGGTAAATACTATATCAGGTGCACTTGAAAGGCTTCAGTGAGCCCGTGTTCCCACTACAAACGCCTTTTATACATTGGTTAAAATGAGAGCTGTCCATAATGGACACGGCGAGCTTAAGAGAATTGGTGCATGGTCTCTTTCCCCTTACGAGTGTGCATCATTGAAATTTCTAATAAAATCAAAATACCAACAAGCAGATATGGCCATATGCAAGAGATCATCTTTGGAATGACCGGTCAGGTCGCATCACTAGGGAACAACATCGGGAAATCTGACGCCTGTGGCGTTGGGGGTCAAAATGTGGGGGGCTACTCCGTACATCCCGCGAATTCTCATTTTCTTCATTTCCCCTTTGTGTTCTCTCCGCGAATGTCACTTAATGGGCACAGCCACCGATTTGCCATCTCCTATTTCAAACGGTGATCCACTCGATGCCTTACCACCACCTTACACAGAGCACGACCCTTAGACTGCGGCTCAAGCCCCCCAATATGAGAGACCATCCTATACTGAATCTAGCAGTACATCTGCAACCACCAAATTCCCGACCGCCATGAACGGACACTTTCAATGGAACTCACGACCATATTCCACCTTGGACCGACCGCGGAAGAAAAGCTGTACGCGGTGTCAACCCCCGCGACTGTTTTCAATAACAAACCTACGATCGTGCTATACGATGATGGTTCAACTAATAAGCATCTGGTAATGGCAACGGCTCAGGGCGACAAGTGGGGAAGGAGTATGCCCATCGCAATTACCCTCCCCCTGGTCCAGGGTCTCAACATACAGACGCCATCGTGACACAGGTCGTTCCCGGTGGGTCGCTGAAGCATATTCCACCTAGCTACACGTTCGAAATATCTGTGAGACCGAAGTGAACAACACCAGAGATTCGAGTTGCGTAAGAGCCATGGTAACGAACTCAAAGAACCTGCCGGTCATTCCTATGGATGGAAACTGGTGCGGTTGACAGGACCGGTGAATAGTGCAGGCGGGAGCAGAAAGGAGCGCGATCGGGATTATACAAGCGATGGGTTGGAGATCGTGGCTCTCATCGCACATAACGCTTCTTGGAGCATGACTAGAGGGTTTCGATTCGCCTTCATGGGCGTGGGCCTGACTGGTATCACGGGAGAAAATTGGGAGATCTTTGTGGTGATTTCTGCTCTCCAAGTGTGGTTCATAGACGTCCAAGGCTCAGCTGCTACAGCCGCTGCTGCGAGTGCTGCAAGTGCTGCCACGTAAATTGACCACGGATCCTGCTCTGTTGTATTCTGAGCTCCTAAATTCCATATAATTCCTGACGTTGTCTCGACCATACAAACCTATCTAAGTCCATCGTATTAACGTAATGACTATCGTCTATGGTGTTTTCCACGGTGCATTTCTACTGGGCCTCATAACATCCCCGGGTTGGGTGCATCGAGCAATCCTTTAGGGTGTAGCGATCAAGCCTGGCGTACTTTTGCCGCTGAAAAGAGATTGGCGTCAACCGGGAGCCCTTTGCTGGCGCGACTTTGACCATGACATGACATACCACGGGGCAACATCTCCACTAGAAATCATATATGGGCTCAAGGTACAGGTTCGGAAGCCACGTGTCTAGGTCGGATGGTCATTGATGAACCTGGCGGCATCTGCGGGAGCGGATATTAACGTTGAAATCTCCGAAAGATGACGATCCAGGCACACCGGACATTTCGGGCTGAAGTCCTTGCATGTGAACTTTGTCGCTAGAATGGTCCACTCCGTACTTGCCTTGCACTTGTAGGTGCGTCCACGTCCCAAGAATGTTCAATGACTCAGGGCCGATCTCCAGTTCTCTCTCGCTCCAACATCACCTCCGCGAGCCCACTCGGGCTGATCCACCTCCGTCATCGTCGGTTTTTGTATTCTCATGCTGCTCGATATACATTTAATACCATCGTTTTTACTGTTCTCTGGTGACTTCTATCGCTTTGGAGCGATGTAGAGGAGATCGTCTATACCCTATAACCCCGCAACTCCACGACTCGGACACCATCTTCGACGCGGAATATCGTCGTAATGACTGCACATCTATGCACCTAAGTGGCCCTTCGACTGTCAATCTCTGACCCTCAGGCCTAATCACTCCCCACCCATTTGTGCGAAGTTCGGGAGATACCGTGGAGAACTCGATACAATCATTTCCTTCTGCGATATTCGGGTCACGAACGCACTCGGAATTAGAATCCGAGCACTCGGCAAACCTTCACACAAACGCGATTGTCTCGAGTTTAGAGATGTTGAATTTTTTTTCCTTAAAAGTGGAAACTAACAATTTACAGCCTCTCACAGTGTGCGGATATAGATCCACCATGGCATATGGCATTGGCCGGATCAGATCAAAGTTTGATCTTCCAGAAACCCACCGGTGGCCAAACTGACGATAATCGAAATTTGATCTTAATTTTAAATACGGAGTACTCCTACTTGTTCATTCGATCCGCAATTGATTTTGGTGGTTCTCTCCTTCAATATTTCCCCTATTTTCGTACGTTCCACTCATTGTCTGGCGTAATTTGACGAATGTGCTATCATGCAGCTGGCACTGCCTAATGACGTACTTCTCTTGATTGGAGAGCAGCTGGAACAGAAAGGAGACCGCTGGAACCTCATCTTTGCCTCCCGACACTTTCACGATCTTTTTCTCCCGCTGGTATATCAGAAGGTGTTTATCAACCATTGGCAACATGCCAACTCGTTCCTGCATGCCATACTGAAACGACCTGCGCTGGCGCGGGCCGCTCGGGAGCTAGACCTAACAGGCTGGCAAGCCAAAATTGTATCGGATGACGAATGCAACCAAATTCAGGCCTCGGCAGCTTTGAGGGCATGGCTGGATGCTGTATCATGCTCAAAAATCGAAAGTGATCAGTGGGCCCAACGCCTCGGACAAGGCCTTGCGGACGCATGGGTTGCACTCATTCTCCCATTGTTAAGTCAGCTCAGGAAGATTTCACTGGCCTATACGACAAACTCCCCTTATTTGGACCGGATCATGCGAAGGGCCGTGAACTGCGAAAAGCCGTTTTCCGTCCAACCCTTCCGCCACCTACGCGAGGTCTTATTGCATCATCGGGAAGATCTCGATCATAGCGAGCACCTGGATGATGCGGGAGGTGAGACTCAAGTATCATCAACACTACTCCTGCCATTTTTCCAACTGCCATCTGTTCGTGCAATCACAGCCAACTCGGTAGTGGACCCGAGCACCATTACCCCAACCTCCGAGGAATCGGATGAGAAGCCCCGCCTTGGCTTCTCCTCAATCACCGATATTGATTTACGCGCAAGTAGTGGGAACCATGGCATGGAGACGTTGGTCAGTTCATGTGCAGACCTGAAGTCATTTAAATACCAGCACTCGGACTCGCACGTGCTTTCGCATGGCTACCAACCATCCGCCTTCCATCGCTCTCTGACTCACAGCAAAAAGAGCCTACAAACACTGTGGCTGGACCACTATGGCAGCCATTACCCGTTCACCGCTGCTGGGTTGAATCAATCCCACGACGAGTGGTTCGGCTCTCTCGTTGATTTCACTGTATTACAAGAAGTGCGTGTAAGACTGCCAAATCTTCTGGATATTCGATACCAGAACGAACCAACCACGCCTCTCATGGAATGTCTCCCGTCGTCACTTGAGACCCTTTACATTGAAGGATGCCAGGAGCGATATCTGGGAATGTTGGTTTCTCAATTACAGACAGTGATCAAAAATCGCCGGACTCGTTTCCCTCGACTCAAGCGTGTCGATATCGAGGGTGCATTCCAAAATGTCTCGTCGGATGACGAAGATCATGTTGCCAACTCTGGACCGGAAGTACTTGAAGCTGTGATCAAGGACAAAATATACCAAGCTGCTGAGCCTTTGCATATAGACTGTGTCAGTGCTGGGTTGGAGTTGCATCTTCACGACCGTGCTCTGTCGCATATTTGATTCTCTATCCCCCGGTTAGCAACCTTCGGGCTTGCATTCCCAGCGTTTGATTCGATGATAGATACGACCTGAAAGATTTGCATTACATAGACCTGCGTTTTATTTTTCATAGTTATATTGACGCGAGACTTGGAACTTCAACTGTTTAGATGATTCAACAGACCTCCCACCCTTCATTCTCAATTCAAGTTCTGAATAGGTGTCATGCCGAAGCTTTGAATTATTCTTAGCGAAATGCACTGATTCAGACTGTAGATAGTAATCGAATTTTTGCTTCTGTATTTCCCGTAGTCTCACAAAGAAACATCCATGGATGCTTCTAAATAACATTCGTAATTGAACTTGGAGTGATCAGAGGGTATTCTATAATTTATGTATTTAAAGGGAAGCAAGAATGGCATCAGCGCCAGATTTCTGTAGACAAATTGAGTTGTCAGCCAAAAGGATCGGAAACGAAGGATGAAATTCCATACCTTGACAACACCCCTTTCGGTCTCGATTTGGGCATAGCCTACCTTACCGTGATCGATAACGATCGCATACCGGCCAGTGCGGCCCGACGCCTCATCAGCCCAGCCAATGCTCTTAGAAAACTTGGCATCGGGATCCGAGAGGAAAAGCTATTCACCGAAATCAATACTAGTTCCAGAAATGTGCAAAGCGGGGTTGTGCTCACGATGTCATCCCCACGAACTGCGTTCGCCTTGCCCCAGGCACTCATCACGAAGGGATCGTTGAAAGCAACGACCGCGACAATGTCAACGCCCTTCTCGCGGAGCTTGGGCAGGTTCTGGATATATCCTGGCACGTGGTTGACGGAGCAGGTTGGGGTAAAGGCACCTTGGTTCCCATGCACGTTAACATTCCGACTTCAGTTAGAGGGATAACATCAACATTAACATACCGGGAACTGAGAACAAGACGACCTTCTTGTTGGCCCACTCCTGGGAGGCATTGTAGTTGATAGGGATGCCGCAGGAGGTCATTTCACCACTTTCCTCGCTCCATGGAATGTACCTGGAGGGATCAGCGCGTCATTCTTTGCGGGGTTGGGGGTTCACCCACTTGAAGACAACGTCGCTAGGGAACGAGTCACCGGCCTTGAGTGTAGTCATATTGGAATAAATGTGAATATTAGAGAGGAAAGATACGAGGTAGAAGTTGGAATTTTGGAAATGGCGGGGTGAAGATGTTTTGATGTTTCAACGTCAAGCTGATTAATATGAGGTGATCGGAGCTCGCCGACCTCGGCTGGGTAAGCTCTCCCTCCCATCTCCCTCTCTTCCTCTTTTTGCTCTCTGGGTTGATTCAACTAAGAATTGGGAGTTCTAGTGATAACTTATATTTCAAATGATATAATTGCCCATGATGAGTTATGACTACAGGGGAAACGCAAGCTCCCAAACTCACAAATGGGCTCCAGATGAGCCCGTGTGGGGACCCCACGGACGGGAGACACGGAGCTTAAGTTCGGGATAGCAGACCGTGGCATTCTTCAAATATTCAAGATACAAGACGTAAGAGATTCTCGATGGGCACATATATTTCTCACTTTACACCTACACTAAACCATCAGAGCTGATAGTTCAGTTTGGACAATTTGAACGCCACTCGGACGCTCCTCAAGTCGCAGAACACCTTTTACATGAAACCAGACGTTAAATTTGAACTGTGAGAATGGATGGGTTGGCTTACCTCTTTGAGTACAACTTGCAAGTAGCATACCATCTCACAACTGTCTCCTGCTGCAGTCATGGCAGTGAACATAGAATCAGGGCCTCCGTTTTTGAACCCTTTCCCCTTCCTCTTTTCTTCGGTCAAAATCCATATTTTTTAACAAATATACTTCTTTTTACTCTCTAACCGCAGTGGACGAATCATCCCACAATGGTTGTATCGCATGCGGCTGGACATTCGGCAAACAAAAACAGTGCCATTATTCTAGTCACCTCAGACTTTTCTACGGTGCCTCTAAAAGGGGCGTCTGGTCCATCGGTTCTGATGTGATTTTGAAAGACCGCCCGGACGAGGGTCCAAAAGCAAAAGTCAAAGTCAAAACACTGAACCACCTGGCAACCTATAGCAACATTCCCGTTCCAAAAGTTCTGCGTGACTGGATCGATCGCGATGGGCGATACTTTGTTCTGAACGAACGTATAGGCGGCCAAACACTCGAGGAGGCATGGCCTTTGTTGTCAGAGCCCAGAAAATAGCTATCGCCGATCAAGTGGTTCAAGTGCGTAAGCAGCTTCGAGCTCTCATGTCAACCTCCACCCAATGAGTCGATCATAGCCCATGCTACCCAGGCTTATTGTTTTTGGACCTTGAACCCCGCGGGCCCTTTCGCTCTGATCAAGAGCTCTGGGATTCCCTCAGCCTTAATCTCCACCATCTCCCTCAAAATGTGTTCGAGAACTTGAAGAAGCGACTATCGAAATGCGAGCCCTATGTCCTCACTCATTGCGATCTCAACTTGGCCAACATCATGGTCCATGATGGGAAGGGAGTTAGTATACTCGACTGGGAGTACGCTGCCTATTTTCTTATCTGGTATGAATATGTCTCGGCCTCTTTTGGATTTACATATATGGATGTCGAATGGAAGAGGTTGCTTCGAGAGCGCTTAGGCGTACATGACGAGGCACATGAAGATGCCAAAGCATTTTGGACGGATTTGTGTAATCTAAGACAGTATCCAGATTGGGATGAGAAAGGTGAAGAAGCCTTAAGGAGACTATCTTAAGTACTGACAAATTCCACCTTGTCTGGCGACCCGATGCTAACGTGGTCTAGGAGTAGATGGCATTGTGAAAGACATGTTCGTGCTCGCGAGGGGATTTAAAATGCGCCGTGCTAGTGGTAGGAACGCTTCATTATCATACAATATGCAATCGCTATTAGAATATAAAGAAAGCCACCACTTCGCTCATAAAACATGTAGACGCTTTGCGTCTCCTGCTCTGTTCGTAACAATTGTCGCTTTGCACGTGGTCGCTTTAGAACTAGCCGACATCTCAATGTAGAGTGAAAGTCGATGATTAACGCCCGCCCCAGCTCTTTATTCTAAAGGACATTGTCAGGCCGGAGGTCTTCGTGGACGATCCCTAAGGCTTCGACTTCCTTCTTAGATCTGTGAATATGTTTAAGAAGCTCTGGTGTTAGCTCTAAAGCTCCGGTGTTAGCTCTACAATAATATCACGGACGTGATCTTCCACGGCGATACAGACTTGGGTTCCCAAATTCTTCACTTGGATTAGAAACACCCAATGGACCTTCTGAACACATACGGATGCTCTAGGGTGCCACCAAAACGCCACGATAACGCATTTTTCCTTCTTCCAAGGTCTTCAAGCTTTGTTTGACACCATCCAATGTCAAAGGGAAGATCATCTTAACAGGCTTGATATTGTGGAATGAGGCAAATTCAAGCATATCCTTGTGGACCTGTCTCGAACCCACGATGCCTCCTTGGATCCGAAGGCCATTCTCGAGCAGTGGCATATATGGGATTTTGAGATCGTTTGAATCGACAGACAGAGGCGAAATGACACCACTGGGAGCCATGAGACTCAAGTAGAGGGACCAATCTGGCAGACTGCTGGTCGTCACAATGAGATTGTCAATAGGAGCTTTGATCTTCAACTCCTTCGCGCCCTTCGTCGCATAGAACTCGTTAGCCCCCAGCTTCATCGCCTCCTCCTTTTTGCTGCCTGTGCCGGAGAAGACCACGACTTGACAGCCCATCTTCGCGGCGAACTGGATAGCCAGATGCCCCAGACCCCCTACTCCGACAATACCAACGCGAGCGGTCGGACGGACCTGCACAACACGGAGGGCGTTGAAAACAGTTGATCCACCACACATCAATGGTCCCGCATCCTCGCTGCTCATGTTGTCTGGAATTTTGAACAAAAATGCTTGGCGCCACACAGCATGGGTACCGAAAGATCCCTGATCGAGATTGTTCAGGCCGTACATTTTCCGCTCACTGCATAATGTCTCCCAGCCGGTGAGGCATTGTTTGCAAAAGCCACAGCAGTCATGCTCATAACCCCAACCCACACGATCGCCTTTCTTCAAAATCTTCACGTCTGGGCCAGTTGCTTCCACCACGCCCGTTCCCTCATGGCCAAGGGCCATCTCGGCTGACTTGTAGTGGACATCCGTGCCGCACAGTCCCGAATGTGTGGTTCGTACTAGGACTTCGTCTCGTTTGAGGTCCCCCCGCTCGGTCTCCGCCTGTTTGATTCCATCCTTGGTGCCCTTGTATACGGTGAATTTGATGGTCATTGTGGGAAATGTTGATGCACAATCCGGTTCGGGCTTGTGAAATTTGGAATGTGTTGAGGGATTCAGATGCTAAACACTTATAAGTCCACAGGCCTGCTTTATGCGCGACCCGCTTCCAGGACGTTACGTCACTTACCTACCCATACTTTTCCACTGAAGAGTGATCAAACAGTGGGAGATCCACATGTCCACAATCCCTCCTGGTTGACGAGATGGGCAGCCCGAGTGATACCACGGCCTTTTCCCCCTAGAATTTCCCAAATTGAGCTAACTCCCGATGCAAAGAGTTGCTGGAGCAAATATCTAATATTTTCAGAATTGTTTGGCTCACATGGGCTTGATCCACTGAAGATTTCGAACCTTGGAAGGGCCCCAGGGCTGAATTCGATGACATCATACCCTTAAATTCGGCGTGCTAGGTCTATGGTAACGCAGCAGCGCAGCTCCCCTCATGGGCAGCTGGGCTTCTTCTTCCGCTTAGCTTCAAGCGTAGCAACCACTGTCTGTTTGGTGGTGAGTCCTCGTGTAGTATGCATGAGGCGCGGCTATGTTGTATGTTGTACTTCATGCAACCCTTTATTCTATTCCATTGTGACTAGATATAGGCGACCATTCGGATACGGAAAATCTATTCAAATATTTCTACAGTAACCCGCTCTTCAACAAGGACCAGCGATAAATATGTCAATAATGGAACTAGTTGGAGACTACGTATGTTGTCGGGTTTAAGCGAGGGCATGGACTCTTCAAATCTTCGCATAGAGCTCTTAATCCGTTAATATTACACAGCAAACGGAAGATGTGATTATATACAACTCCTTACAAAACTACAAAGTAGCAACCTATGAAATGGAGTATTAGAGATGAATATTCAATCACTTATGCCCTTTTCTTTGGATCATCGTGGTGTTCCATATTGCTGCTTTGTATGACAGGCATATTGAAATATTCCAATGCAGGTTCAATTCAAACTCGCATTTCCGGCATATTTAATTCAACTCACATTGCTCCACGGACCCCTTTGCAGGTGACATTATGTACGTGGTTAGACCTTAAATTTGCAGATCTGAGATAGACTATATCCCGTTATGGAAGGAGGTAGGGAATGAAGGAGAAGAGAGACAAGAGAGAGAAACAAACCACAAGGACCCTTGAGACCTCAAAGCAGTGCAGAAAGTACAATTAGTAACTATGTGGACCTAACTAATCTATCCATCCACCTGCATAGATGTGGCTGCCAAGGCCTCCTATTGTTTGCTACAGAACTAGTTTCCTACTTCCTAGGTAGTCAACATCCATGGTTCTTTCTCCCTTTTGCTTCACAATCAGTAAATATCCTCCTTGCATACCTACTTCAGTCGGTTTCGAATTCCCACCCCTTGATGCGAGACTTGACAAATTTGCTACAGCAAGTCAATGGAAATTTGCATCCGCTCAAAACTAAATTTTGTGTAACGATGTCCATGGATTAAAATGTATTCAAATCACAATCCGTCTCAGAACCTGTTGATCTGAAACAGGTTCGGGTATTAGTCTGTCGAATTACGGATTTCTTGGATGAAACATGATGTAGCCCTCCGTGATGGATTCTGTATTCGTAATTAAAGCAGGAAAGAACAAAAGCCGAGCCGATGGTGGGTATAAAGATATGTACAAAAAGAACTAAATTAAATGATAAGACATGCCAGCGCTCAAATACCCACAGGGTCAACCGAAAATGAGGGAAGTGAAAAGTGTCCGCAAGATTTCTATATTGAAACTCTTCGCACTACAGCTGAGACTTTTCGGTGCTGTGAATGATTGTTTCATGAACAACCTTTATTCCACCTTGGCTGCCCTGGCTGCGGGAGTCCCAGTCGCCGTCGCCAGCGGTGCATGTGGGCGGTTGCTGTCGTGAGGTTGGTAAGATCATTGCCTCGTCGCTGGTTGTATTCCATTGAGTGTCTGGAATTGATAGCGGGTGGCGGAACTTCTTGCGTTTAGCATACCCGTTGCCACCAGTTTCGGCTTCTGCATCTGATAGAGGGTAGCCAGGGTAGCTCTGTGAGCCACCTCTTGATGTAATGTATAGGCCGGCACGTCTTGTGAATCGTCTTACCAAAGGGTATATCATGGGAATGTTGCCGATGACGACGGCGACGAAAGTCTCGCGGCAGGCCCAGCTGCCAGCTTGTTGAGCCCCATTCGCGCCCGCCTAATGGACTATTAGATTTTGTTATCGCAGCGAGTATCTCTCAGTACAACTTACTGTTAAGATGAGAACACAGCGTAGAATACCAGCCATCATGACAAACAGGCCACCACTAAACAGAATCAGGAGCTCGAGCTTTTCCCGCCATTTTAGTCGGGCTTTGACAAGCATCTTGACGCATGTACTGTCAGCGATATTCCACACAAATGTTTAGAAAGAGGCTTACCGGTGCTGGAATACTAATGAGATAGAGGTCGGTAGCGACATTAAGTACCACGGTCACATAGATATCAATCTTGGACACAGCGGGCTGACAGTAATCTAGCGAATAGTCAGATGCATAGTCTCTGAAGGTGGCAAGCCGTTGATAAGGTATAACGTACTCCCGGGGTCTGGATGTATCTGCCAATTTTTCTTCATTGGATGACATCCGAAGAGGATCGAGCAGATCGTAGCAATATAAGTCGTGGCGATCAGAACGTAGGCGATATGGATTCGGATTCGCATGTTGACTAAGCCTGCGCTAGATGGTAGGATATAAGTCAGTAACGATGGACACAATAGTAGATACGGTGGTATCGGAACTCACGTCAATCGAGAGTAGAAAATGGCCATGCATGTTTTCAGCAACCATAATAACAGAGTGTATAATGACCAGCCAGCCACCTGGACCTTAGAGCCACCCACACGCAGACGATATTCTTCCGAATCAGGCGACAAGTTTTTTCGCTGTTCATCCGTCATCGCGTTATTGGCAAGGCCCATGAACCACGCGCCGACCATGTACGCAGCACCGGTTTCTAGCCCATACACCACCTACACCCCATATCGATTAGCAAGATGAAAGTACAGAGACCACAGCTTCCAATTCAACTCACACACGCCACCAGCATTAGATAATCATCAGCTTGGAAACCTTTTGGGCCAACCATAATCCATCTCGCGGTCATTCGTAGGCCAATGACAACAATGGCTACCCCCAAAAGGGTGAAAGCTTCTGTATTAAACTCATCCATAGTTGCCAAGTTGTAGTAATATCTTTCTGCTATAAGCCATCAAAATGAAAGGAAAAGCCCATTCAACCCAGGGTGTACATTCAGATAAAGAGAAATTGAATTGCACGGAGGGGAAACGAGTGGGAGAAGCTCAGTGATTTCCCTTGGTCTTGCTCGTTGCTATTGGAATCAGCCCGGATAAAGAACCAAGCCCGCTCCTCGGTCGACTTATCAACACCAACAGGGAAAAAAAAAGCAAGGACAAGATCGATCTCAAATGTCCGATGGCGGGCCTACTTATTGTGGCGCCCGTCAAACTAACTGCAAACGACGTCTATTATGGAGAGACACGGAAGAGAATTTTTGACAGGTCTGGATTCCTGAAGAGTGGAAACATCGACATGTCTCATTGGATAGCGATCTACCTTCGGTGCTGGAACGCGGGTTATGGGTCCTTCAACCGGGGAGCAGTTTAAGGTCGAGAGCGCCGTTTGTTCCATTCCCAGTTCACTGGTTCCTGGAAGTGCAAACCGGTAGTCAAAAGGTCCACACCTCCCCTAAGTTGATATGACATTCCCCGTTGCGGGAATGATCGGAGTAGACGGCGATTTTTTGACCAAGTACTCCGTACTCCGTACAGAATACCCTGATAGAACTCACTTTGTCTAACCCGAGATTTTTTTCCGGTTACACACAAGTAGAACACTCAGCCACAATATCAACTGGGCCAATTTTGAGAAACAGTAATGAACCGCAATATCGGGAATTTCTTTGACTTTCCCTGTGATATGACGTGCAAACGGACCAGCTCAGAGACCAACATACAGAGTATCGCAGTTGCATAAAGCTTGCGTATTTTGGCCAATTATACGTCATTAGGGGAATAGGTCATACAATACTGTCGCAAGGGCAGGTATGGAGTATGTATGTATCGATTTCTCTGATCCACATTCTCTTTTTGGTTGGTTTGATTGTTGATCAAACTAGAAATTACTCCGAGGATATGGAGGTAACAGAGAATTTGCGACCAGGGGCTCTTAGGCCAGTGTTATTATTATCAACCGATCAAGACCTTTTTTTTCCAGTAACGCGCCAAATGAGTCTAGGGGATATCATAAGTACTGAATTCGACCATGGCGTCCGGTCCGGATTGGGGTTCACAGCTTCCATTTACCTATTAACCTTAACTTGTGCAGAACCCCTCAAAGTACAAAATATGTTTCACATCAAACGGTAAGACTTTGTTGAAATTCCCGTTGCCAACGAGTTGGTGGATGCAAAAGCGGGTCATCTCTACGAATAACAGGCAGTTCGGCTTTTCTTTTCCTCATCCGATTCCCCAAGCCGCGGCAAATGTGAGCCTTGTTTGTACAATATTGTATTCTCAATAACTCGCATGGGATCAATCTATTTCATTGGGCGACATCCCATAGTCGGGTTGAGATACCGACCGAGGAATGGCAACTTGCATATTGTTGACCCCGACTTTTGTTTTCTTTTTTTCAAAATTGATAAATCCAAAGGCCACGCTGTTTCCACAGTAGAAACTATCTAAAATAAACAGTGGGGTATTGTTGACTTTTGACACCTCGCAACCCGCCTACCCTTATAAACGAGATGAGTACCTATGTTGTAACAGTTAGAGGAACGGGGAAGAACTGTCGATCCCCGCGGGTCTGGCCACGCTTTGATAGCAGGGCTAAGATAGTCAAACGACGGAGCAAAGCTAAAATATTCAGTGCTGATTTGAATTCTCCAGAAGAGCCCCTGGTGCCACTGAAGAGTCTCGGTACGGAGTACAAAGTGATTGCATGCCAAGTAGTAGTCTGTTACCCAGATAGGTCAAGGGTCTAGGATTAGGTCGACGGGTAGTTCGTGGTGAGCCATCATACCATTATAGAATCACCAGATTAATGTATCTGGCCCTTTAAATGTCTCGGGTTCTCTTCCATTTCTCATCGAAGGCCATGCTAAAGTTTGTGAGAACTGTCAAAGTAGGTTTTTTTTTCTAGGTGAGCTAATTTAATAGGCCCACCATTCCATCCTCCCTACAACAGCAAGGGCTAAAATTAAAACCCCCCCCAAAAAAACAAGTACCTTGACGCTAATACTTTTAGTTGCCGCTCATTCCTTCGTCTCCAGCGATCCGGTGCCGTGTGTGTTTGTTTGCTTGTACATAAATTCGTGCATTAATCCTGGTCGGCGCAATCCGGTTATTTTCTACCCCTTCCAAGGAAAATAATAGACGAAAGCAAGGGACCCTTCCAAAATGGACACCATGGATCTTGTGGTGGTAGGCGCAGGTAAGTTGAGTCTTCACCGTCGCGAGCTATTTCGCTGACAAGTATTGGCTACCAATAGGTTGGAGCGGGCTCTCTGCCATCAAGACCTATCGCGAGGTCAATCCCGGTCACAATGTGTTGTTGCTGGAAGCTGCTAGCTCCGTTGGCGGAGTATGGGCTAAACACCGTTTATACAAAGGCCTCAAATCGAACAATATGCTGGGCACGTATGAGTATAGCGACTTCCCAATGGACGAAGCGACTTTTGGTATCAAACCTGGACAACATATTCCAGGTCATGTAATTCAAAAATACATGGAGGCATATGTACAGCACTTCAAATTCGCCGATCGCATTCGATTGGAACACCGTGTGGAGAGCGCGCGACACAATTTGGACGGAACATGGCAGTTGAGCGTGTCGCACGGAGCGGATACGACGACAATCGATACCAAGAAGATGATCGTGGCCACCGGCATCACGTCACAGGCATACCTGCCTACATTCGAAGGCCAGGAGTATTTCAATGCGCCACTTTTCCACTGTCGCGATCTGCTGCAGCATCAAGATGCAGTACTGCAATCCGGAGAGCGCGCAACCGTTTTCGGCGGGACCAAGTCAGCCTGGGACGCGGCCTATGCCTGCGCAACGGCAGGTATGAAAGTAGACTGGATTATCCGTGAGTCCGGTCATGGACCTATTTGGATGGCGCCTCCCTACGTGACGCCCTTGAAAAAGTGGCTGGAAAAGCTGGTCACGACACGCCTGCTGACCTGGTTCAGTCCGTGTATCTGGGGAGAAGCTGACGGGTATACTGGCGTTCGCAGCTTCTTGCATGGTACTTGGCTGGGTCGTAAGATTGTGGACGCGTTCTGGGCTATTTTGGCCGATGATGTCGTGCAGTTGAACGGTTACGACAAGCACCCGGAGATGAAGAAGCTGAAGCCTTGGGTGAGCCCATTCTGGATCGCTTCCTCGCTTAGCATTCTGAACTATCCGACCAATTTCTTTGACTTGGTCAAGGATGGCACTATCAAGGTGCACATCGCTGATCTTGAGCGTCTCTCGGATCACACTGTTCATCTGTCATCGGGTGATACGCTGCCATCTTCAGCGCTGATTTGCTCGACAGGCTGGCGTTGCACTCCAAACCTAAAGTTCCTGCCGGAAGGCATTGACCGCGAGTTGGGATTCCCTTGGAGTGCGGACCCACTGAACGACAACCTGGTGAAGGCAGCGGATGAAGAGATTTTGCGCCGGTTCCCCCGACTGCGTGATCAACCAAAGCCGAACCCCAACTACACCCCGCTAACCGCGCAGTCCGAGGCGGCTGTGCCGCACCCCTTCCGGATGGCGAAGTTTATGGTCCCACTTTCGCTGGTGAAGGAACGCTCTCTGGCATTCATGGGTATCACCATGACCATCAACACAACCCTAATCGCTCAGACCCAGGCACTGTGGATCTCGGCTTATTTCAAAGGAGATCTAACCCCAACTACACGCGAAAGCTGCCCACTCGCTGTGCGTGGTGCGTCTGACCTCAAGACGGAAGACATCTCAGAAATCGACCTTGCCTGGGAGACAGCTCTGTTTACTGAATTCGGCAAATATCGCTACCCTGGAGGATTCGGGCGGCGAAACCCCGACTTCGTGTTTGATGCGATCCCTTATGTTGATTTGATGCTGGGAGAACTAGGTCTGTCGCCACAGCGTAAGCAAGGCTTGCTGGCCCGATGCTTCCAGCCCTATGGTACTGAGGATTACCGGGGTCTGGTCGCAGAGTGGAAATCTAAGCAGACTACTCGGTAGTGTTTTGGGTATTTTCGTTCATTTTCTTTCCCCATCCTGTCTAATGCGTATTATGTTGTCTTCCCGTCTCTCTTCTCGCGTCGCGCGAGTATCTACGAGATGCTCCCATTTCTTTCTTCCACATGAGCTGGCAAATATTCAAGCTAATAGAATTGTGTTTTCCCATATACTATATGTGAGTATATCATTGAACATATTATGACTTTCTGTGATAATGCTCGTCTTCGACATCGTCTATTCCACCATAACGAATTGCTCCAAAACCGCAACACCAACGAGAGGTGAATCTTCTCTTTTGAGGCTACAACCGGCCTTTTGTAGTCGTTGGCTCTCAGACTCAATTAGCTCCCCAACCATGTCTCCTGTCCATCGCATGTAATCGTTTCCATTCCCCGCGACCGACGTTCTCACGGAGACATTAACTTTCAACTGACCATTATCCTCCCCCAAATCATATTCCAATCGGAATCCATCCGGTATATCACCCATGCGTGGCGGGTATCGCCCACCAGTGGTCCCTGGACTACCGATCGGCCTCACAGTGAGAATGGAGGGCTCACAGGCCGATACGAGCAGCTCTCCATCTTTGGCAATGTAGCTGCTCACGTACGCGGCGTTGGTCGGGTCATTAATGGCGAGGTAACTGAACCATACGATCGAGTATGGACCTAGACGGCCGTGGCCCCAGTACCAGCTCTGGACAGAGTCTGTAAAAGGTCGATCAGACCAATTCTATGACTTCGTCAGTTGAAGGTTCACGATGTTTCTGTTCAGGTGCCCACAGGCGGTCAAGTCACTTGCTTTATCATGGTACCCAGGCCCTCGGAACTTCATCGGCGACCCATGGATCTTCATGTCGACCTCACCCACGGCGTCGGGTATGAGATTGACCCATCCGATATGAGGCGCAATCTCAAGCACAGTTCGTTCCGCTTGAACCCCACAGGGCAGATGGTACGGTACTCGCTGTTGGGCGACGTTAGCGATCTGTCTGTTCCTGCGATCCGAGACACTACTTACCGAAGTCAAGGTGAGCCGCCCTTCGACATGGAGCTTCTGGGACGCGATGATAATCTCATATTGCAATAGGTTCTCTGTGAGAGCAGCCCAGCTAAATCCTGTGGAGGACCACTTTCCAGAGCTATTAGTGCCCGCGACACCTGCGCCAGTCACGGTCGCCACAGACGCCGGGACAGAATCGGCAAATACGGTGCCATTGGCGAACGAAGCCCATAACCAAACGTTGAGCACGGAGGTTTCGCTGGCATCGAGGAATGGAAATGCTTCCGCGGATGAGGAAAAGAATGTGACGACTAGGGAATCATCGGGGTTGGTCTCCGAGATGGCATCGAAATACCACCAGTCGTACACGGACCCATTAATAAAATCTATCTGAGGTGCATCTAACATGAAGAGGGTCTCTATGTCAAGAGTGGTTTCCGGCGTTGGGATGTCAAACCGAGCCTTGCTAGTTCCATTTTGTACAGCGCTAGGGATCTGGTAGCTCCCCCTGCGAGAGTCCCTGCCAGCACGGAGGAGATATGGCAAGGGTTTCTCGTTGGCCCTATGCTGACTAGGTCGTGCTAACGTAGCACATAGCAAGAGTAGCGGAAGCATGGTGGAATACATATATAGAGAATGCTACTCAATGATGGATATCGACGGAAGAAGAATGTTGTCTATCCACTGTCAATCGGAGTGGGCAGGAAGAGGAAGAGGGAAAAGAGAGAGAAACGAAGCAGGATATATCTGACTTGTGTAAGGTGCCGGGATGCAGCCGAGCTGACCCCATTCGGCCAGCCAACAGATACATATGTATATAGCAAAAGGGGGAATGTAGCGGGATCCCACGGAGAACTGGCGATCTTTTGCTTGTACAGAGGATAGTTCCTTGGTTTCGTGGGGGGCCAACGCAATGATGCCTATCTCAGACTACAATGGGGATCTATATCATCTTCCCCGAAAACACAAAAATAGGAGGCCATATCATTCATTTCAGTATATACAAATCCATCTTAATACCTATATTCACCCACGCCCGTCGTTGAATTAGAATGGGACAACCATGTGGCTAGCTAGTAAGTGGCTGAGATGGCGGTTCAGCCAAATCAGCCATAGGTCTGACGAGCTCCCCATTTCAAGCGTCGACAGGCAGATGAGTAGCCAATAATAGTTGAGTAACGAAATGTGGCTTGGAAGCTGTCATATTACCATAAATTAAGACGATTAATGTACTTCGGTTGGAGTTGATCGGGATATCTTCCATATCATAATTGATGAAGGGGTGTTTATATACCGACGTTGCCCATCCCATTAACAGTTCGCTTAATCGCTTTAAATCACAGAGAAACAGGATAGGTACACACGTCACACATGAGTCCGATAAGCACATATAGTAAACATAGATCCGGATAGAGAAAAAGAGATAAAAAAAGCAGAGATCAGACCTTCCCATGATGCCCAAATCACAAACCCTTCGCCGAAGCTCAAAAAAATAACATAAATCAAAGTAAAATCCGGTAAGAACCCCGACTCCCAATGCCTCGGTAGATACATACATGTCTTCAAACTTCACACCTCATAAATATGAGGGTGAACGTTTGGAGGAAGTTACGTCGCAGCAAGGACGAAAGTGTCACAGGCGGGAAGACCGGAACACGTTCAAACTCGTCCATTGAGAAGAGGGCTGCCGCCTTCACTCCGCCCTTCACCCTTGATATCGACCCCTGGTTGGTTGCTGTTCGCGTCCGAATCGCCATCCTTTCCGCAGCCTTTCACAAGGATATGTCGCTGTGGGCGAAAGTCAGTAATGCGGCAGTTGTTACACTAAATTGCAGATAACATACCTTAAGAGCATCCTTGCGCGAGAAGCTCTTGTCACAGTGCGAGCAAGGGAAAGGCTTAACGGCCAAGTGGATACGTTTATGGCGCTTGAGATCGTGATTGCGGTTGAAACTCTGGGGACACTGGTCGCATTTGAAAGGTCGGTCCGCCGCGGGGGCGGACATGCCATGCGGTGGTGGATGACCCCCATAGAGATGTTGAGAGCTGGCGACATGTCCACTGTTGAATCCCGGTAGAAGCCCCGGCTGCATTCCACCCATCATCGACATGGGCCCACCGGGGCTGTGCACGTTGGTCATGACGGGACCGTTCATTGCCGGGAGAGAATATGAGGGCCACGGCTGGCGGGGATATCCCAACGGCGGCTGTCCGGCTGGTGGACTATGAACAGGCATTCGCCCTGGAGGGTGGATGCCAAGCCCGGCGGGGCCATACATGGGAGAGAAGCCGGCCTGGTGGGGACCATGCATGGGAGGAGAAGCGGCATACATATGCTGGTGTTTGGGGGCATATGGATCATTGGATGGAAGTGGGGCAGGCGATGTAGCGGGTCCTCCAGGGTACATGGCCATGGCAGGTTGTGAAGCAGAGGGAGGCATGGTTGACGGGGCGGGTAAAGGTTGGTAAGATAATGTCGGGCCTTCATATGGGTGCGGCAACCCATCCGTCGTCGGCGGTGGTATTACCGATGAGCGCTGCATGCCGGATGACGGCGAAAAGGAATTTCGGGCTGGGTATGGGTTTACCCCGGATGCCCAGGACTGTCCGTATGGATTGGCCCCTGACCAATATGCCGGCGGCAGCTCGGAGGACGCGCCTGTTGATGGAGCCAATGGCTGGGGTGTGGCTTGCTCCCCTGTTTGAATCGTGGCGGGTGGCGTTAGCAGGTTCCCCACGCTCACGTTCACTGGCGCGTGGGAGATTGGGGGATGTGTGGGATTTCCGTACTTGGGTGCTGCAGGTGCGGGTGCAGCACCCAACGTAAACGGCGGTGGTGGGAGCTCAAAGCTGGGTAACGTCGGGGCCGCTGGACGACGAATGTTCAACGGCGGGGCTGACAGCGCGTCTAACGCCGTCCCCATTCCCGATGGCACTGCTAGGGTCGCCAGATTTGCGGATGGGTCCCTCACTCCTACGTAGAATTCAGGGTCGTTGATGTTAGTGAGCTGGCCGAAAGATGATCCGCTCAGCGCCCAATCTCGATCGCCAGGTACGGCCCCGGAAGGGCTGGTAGAATCCAGGAGGGGCGATCGTCGATCGCTGGGGCTCGCGATCGGTATATGAAGGAGAGTCGGGGGACTCAGGTTCTCCCGAGAAATAGGGGAATTTCTGGAAGGACTCGAGAACTCTCGAAACAAAGAAGCAACCCCAGAAAAAGGATACGGGAAGTGAGATTGTCACGGTCGACGAAAGCGCGTGTAGTACATGGTCTCGGGGAGAAATGAGAGGTAAAAGTTGAGACACTAAGAAGTGAACCTGAGAAGAGAGATGTGGGGGGGATGGGCAAAGGACCGTGGCGTAGGAGGCGATAGCAAGCGCGGGGGAGGTGTTATAATAAGAGAGTTAGGAGTTCTGAACAGAGAAGCCCAGCAAAAAAAGAAAGTAAATAAGATTGATTTTTCTCTTCGGGGAATGGAGTCGACGCGGGTCTAGCCAGCCTGGGGAAAGGAATGGTATAATAAAAACAGACTCATATATTAAAAAACCGAACAGAAAGATAAAAAAAAGGGCGAAAGAGAGCGAAAACAAGGTGTCAGCAGAACGTGGTTGACAGCTAAAAACATGAGTCTCCCGGTTGGCTGTTCCAAATTGTTGACTTGAGGTTTATTTCTCACTTTGATATGGATATGAAATAGGTGAATGTCTTAAGGATTACTTTCTGATATTAAGTCTATGAAAATAACGTAAAGTATGTACATGGAGTACATATGTTAGAGCTACAGTGTAGAAGATAAAAAAAGACCCTTCCTCGAG
Organism: Penicillium egyptiacum; assembly: GCA_911456345.1. Taxonomy (NCBI): domain Eukaryota; kingdom Fungi; phylum Ascomycota; class Eurotiomycetes; order Eurotiales; family Aspergillaceae; genus Penicillium; species Penicillium egyptiacum. The sequence goes on from CAJVRC010000843.1 coordinate 1,075,592, forward strand.
GGGAATCCCTTGCGTCCGGACTGATCGCGTGAAAAAAGGGCGCTAGTGTACTCCGGAGAGAATCTGTGCTAGCAGGAATGGACCCGGCTATTATTGAGACAAAGAAATCTCCTTTTTTTATTAAAAAAAAAAGGAAAAAGAAAAAGAAATATAAGTGAAATGGATCCATACTTTTCTACTATCATGGTAGGATTCCTATCCAATAAGAAGACCAAGATGTCAACGCACGGACAAGACCGGAATGGCCAGAATACGAGACCGTCGAAAAGGCAGAGGCAAGCGAGCTGTCTCGCTGGCCATTCGTTAAAAGCATGGCGCAATTCAGTCTTCTTTTTATTTTGTCTTTTAGCATATTCCCTTTCCATATCCATACTCAGACCGTATGTATATTGTAGACCATATGCTCCGTGCCTCTTAGAGACTCTAATCTACTCTGTACCTATGGAGTACATATGTAGGTGTGTCTGGTCTGCGGAGTATGGTCATCTGCTCTTCCTTCTTTTCCCTTTTTGGCCCCCAATAGCAAAAGCAGAGGGTCGATTTGATTGGCCCCCGGAGTTCACCGGCCATGGTAGCTCCTCTCGTTTGTCTTTCTTTTTCACTTTTGTGACTTTGGCTCGGACCTTAAAAGGTCAACTCAACGACTTTACCCGTTTTTCTTTCCCCCGAAAGCCAATCGCCTCCAGCATCCACTCCCTCGGGTTTCCCTTGGAGGTATTTGGGTGGCGAAATGCCAGGTCTCGACTCCACGCGAGTTTCTCGCTTCGGTCCAGATGTCTTATCCAATCAATGGAGTCTCTTTCGTTGCCTTCTGCACGGACGTGTGCTTATGTAGGGGAGAGGGGAGGCCCTGTCGATCGATGTCTGTCACTGTAGTCTGTCCGTACCCCGTACATAACTAAAGAGGTAAAGATATAAAAAACTTGACAGAGCTGATCTGCCGCAAACTAATAATAATATGGTTTAAAGATATGCACCGAGTACCATACTCCGTAGAGGCTCCATCTATGTATGCATAGGAATAGGAATGTTCGGAGAGCTGAACCTCCTTGGTGCAGCTTAGACTGGCGCACCTGAGCATGGAATTTAATATTACGATCTGGTCCGCATTTCCCCCGTATTTAGTAGCAAGTTCGTCTATAGACCTGCAGTGCTCTCAAAATTAAAAAAAATGAATAAGTAAAAAATAAATAGAAGGGGGAAAAAGAAGCGAAAGGAAAAGAAAAAAGAAAAGGGCGGCAAGTCTTAGACATGCGAGAGGGAGCCGAGTCACATTCTTGGGGACTGCATACCTCTGCCCGAGCTGTGTCTAGTGAACGACAAGCACAGCATTTCTCCAATATTGTACATTCTATACATTCTATGCAGTAGACTGACCCATTCCCTAGACCTTGGCTCCCGAAATAAAGTCGTCAATTCGATCGCGTTCATCACTCCACCGCGTGTGTAGCCGCACATCTTCTACCCGAAAAGGTTCATCTCAGCAACGATCAGTTGATCATCAACAATATGTGGCTCCATCCTATGCTGGATCCCGGTTGATCGACCTGGCACAGCCTTCTCTCGATTTGCAGATGCAACCGCTAGACCACACTCCGCTACGATTCGCGGCCGATTAGTCGCTCCTCTCATGCAAGGCGGCTCCAGTCCAGATGTGACAGCGCGCAAGGATCCACCTGGCTGGTCGTGGACGCCTTAGTGTCGCCTGCGTCGGCTCTTGCCGGCGTGGCTTCGGAGAGGCTCTCGGTTGGCGTTCACGATCGTCCCCGGGAATGGCGTTTCATGGAAGGTTGACAATTTTTCTTACCCGGGAGATCTACGGCCATGAGATTTCCTGCAGGTTGGGTATGCTCGGTCTCTGGTGGATTTCAGAGCCCACATTTCGCCTCCGATCTTTGCAACGTGGAATATTCTGTATATCGAGTATAAATGTGCCAATATATACATACCTAGGTCTCAAACTCAACAAATGTAAACACGGATCTCTCTTTCTGTTCCAATAGGATTGCAGTTTCCCAGAGGCCAAGCTAGAGCCTCTCTTTTCTGTTTCGGCATTGGTTTTTTTTTTTTTTTTTTTTTTTTTTTTTTTTTTTTTTTTTTTTTTT
>CAJVRC010000843.1:1077820-1097083 GCA_911456345.1 Penicillium egyptiacum
GTACAGAATTTAAGAAGGGACGTCAATTTCTCTCGCATCGTGTTGCTCTATTTATCAAGAAAACTCAATTGATTTGAATTTGCTGTCCTTATGGCCCTTCGGCTCTCGTCAAGCTCACAAAGCTAGGTGTCCGGTATGACAGTCTCTGCGGTGCAACCCTTGGGTGTATCAATAAGGTGGTCTCGTCAAGACCTAGTGACGTTTGTGATACTTCTCTTTGGTTTACTGCAGGAAATAACATTATCAAGTCCTGTGCGTCTTTCGCTACACAGGCTCACCTCACCCAGTACCCCAGCTTTTCGAATCTTACCTAAATAGAACGTGTAACCCAAGTGCTACTTGTCCGCTCGTGTTGATATCTAAATGACATAAAAGCCTCGGCTACGGCTCGGCCATATATATTCACATAGATCGATTACCCGATCGCATTACAAGCTGACCAGACCAGATAGATCAGGTTTGGGAAAACTAAGTCGTCAAGAAACCGACAATAAAATAGAAGACCACCTAAATAGCCTACTTTGGATTTCCTAGTTGCACCGGGTTGCATCTCCTTGAATTGCCGAATGTTGCTCCGATGACGTCGACCGGCGGGGTACAACTTCAATGTTTTCCCTTTGCATTTTGAGTTTCCTTTCTACCTCCAAGGCCATACTTTCTTCAACTTCACTTTTAATTCAGAATTCAATAGCAGCTTGTATGTTCCTATCTGATCACCCCAAATGAAATACACGCCGTTTCTGACCTTCCGAAGACCGTTGCTTGCAACCAGATCCCTCCACTTTAACCCACCTCCCTTCCATTGCTTCTCTACCACCATGTCCGGAATCAGCAAAGCCTGCTGCTCGTTCGTGATCCCAATATCAATTGCATTCTGTGATGCCCCAATTACGCGTCGCTGACCGTCACCGTGCACAGCATCCCCCCTGTTGTATCCAAGGGCTACCAGGCCAAGGGAGAATACAAGACCATCAATGGCCTGAAGACCTGTGGGTTCGCTGTCACCGAACTTCTATGGATTGAGCTAATGGGATTGCTTCTAGATGTCACCGGCCCAGAATCGGCCACCAAGGCTATCCTGGTCATATATGGTCAGTCGCTCACTTCCCCATGAGAAATACAATCCGACCATTAACTGATACAATTGCGTGATATGCAGACATCTTCGGCTTCTTCGACCAGACCATCCAGGGTGCCGACATCCTGGCCACCTCGACCGACCAAAAATACCGCGTGTTCATTCCCGACTTCTTCGAGGGTAGCCCCGCCGACATCTCGTGGTATCCCCCCACCACCCAGGAGCACAAGGAGAAGCTGGGCAACTTCTTCTCGACCAAGGCTGCCCCACCCCAAACCCTGTCCAAGATCCCCAACGTTGTCGCCGAAGGCAACAAGCTAGCCCCTGGCGGCAATTTCCAGTCCTGGTCGATCCTGGGCTACTGCTGGGGCGGCAAGATCGCTACCCTGTCCTCCGGTGCTGATAACAAGCTATTCAAAGCAGTCGCGCAGTGCCACCCGGCTATGGTCGACCCCAATGATGCAAAGGTCGTGAACATCCCCATGGTGTTCCTCGCCTCCAAAGACGAGACTCCCAAAGACGTCAAGGCCTTTGAGGATAACTTGAAGGTCCCTAAGTACGTCGAGACATTCCCAACTCAGATCCACGGCTGGATGGCTGCGCGATCGGACCTGGAGAACCCCGAGGTGCGCAAGGAATACGAGCGCGGGTATAAGACCGTCCTCGAATTCTTCCACCAGCACTCGTAAACAAAAACAAAAGGGCACAATTGACGCTGGGAGTCTTACCCCGGAGGTTGACGATAATGTGAGAACTAGATTCAAATGAGAGAATATAATCAGTCCTGTGTGCCCAGGTGGACCAAAAATACCTTCCTCTGTACACATAGAGTCCTCCTAGTGTATAAGGATAAGCTCTATAGCTTGCTCTATTTTTGAAAGGTGCTCTCTATTTTGTCTTTTGGTTTTTTGGTTGGTTGTCCAAATCCGGTATTAAGAGTATACAATGAAGCATGTCTTATTTCGTTGTCTTACCCTTTGAAAGGATGTAGAGCGACAGATGCTGGATAATATATATGATGCTCGCCACTCTTGTTCGCAAACGTCATCACTTACCAAATTTCACCTTAGCCTCCTTAATCTCCCCATCTCTTCATTTTTTCTGTTTGATTTTGGATCTATTAATTTATCTCAACAATAGCCGTGCATTTACGGGAAAAACTCGGTATCGCTCTCGCCCACTTGCCGCGCTTCCGCTTCCAGGGTCACGACACGAGCCGAGGGGCCGAGATCAGCGCTCTACATATAGTGCTTATTTCTCATTTCCACTTCTTAGTCTTTTGTCTTACCAGGACATTTTATTTATTTAGAAGATGCGATCATTGCATCCTCACCGGTTCTGATGTCTTTCCTATTTGGCCGACGTCGTTCCTCAGACGCAGCTTCTACTGCGCACGATGAGTCCGAGACACTAAAGCGATCATCGCATCGACATATTCTCGACTCTCGCCAAGATGACCATACCAGCAACGGGGGATTTCGAGGTCTATTTCGAACGCACAGCGATAGTTCGAGCATGCCTTCCCCAACCGCAACACAAGTAAGAATGTCCATTTGTTGATAGAACAGCTAGCTCATGGCGAAAAAAAGGAAAAAGCAAAGTCAAGGTCAATTGGGGAGAGCACGCCGCCCAAATCACGACGAGGGAGTGGTACTCGACGAGATGACAGCAAAGATCCCCGTGGCTCCCCTAGGCGCGATTCGCCCGCAGCAGGAGAACACCGTGAGCCGACGCCACCTGGAAATATTTATGATTTTCTCGAATATAGACTAGAGATGGCGGGCAAATCAAAAGACAACTCACCTGATGCCAACCCCAGCACATCGGAGGAATCAAGAGTCACAACGAAAGACATCAAGGCAATGTTGTCTGGGGCACCTCACTTTTTTCTGGAGAAAGGCAAGAATCGGCGATGGTATCCCCAGGTGATCTTCCCCTGGGATGAGCAGAACCCGGTAATCCAACATATGTGGGATCGCAAACCATTGCCCCATGCATCCTTTACTCTGAGCACACTTCACGCTCATCTGCCGCTCCCAGACGACTGGGCTGTCAAAGGCGGCGTCCCGATTCAAGTCCTTGACTGGCGCCGAACGGACGCTATCAGCAGGGCAACATTTGACGTCGGGATTTTCGAAGTACCCAACATGCTGTCCAACAATGGCAAAGAACCCGGCACCGTCGGTTTCCGGCACTTTCTTGAATTACCGGTGGCTGATGCGACTCGATACACTGGTCCCGAAAAGCCAAGGAACCCTCCATATTTAGAACAAGTCCCAACCATGCCGGCGACCGTGGCGTTCGATTTAGTGGAGGGATGGAGCAAACCGTATTCACAATGCCAAAGTGGTGCCGTGTACGATCGACATAGACTCATCTCTGAAGGGCCCGAGGCCTGGAAGCGCATTGGAGTACGAGACATCAACCTTCGATCGCTCGTGCAACGCTTAGAACATCTGCGCAAGTTCCGACATGAAATGCTCACAGAGGGATCGACAAAGACAATTCTAGATATTGAAAGTCCGCGCGAGTTGCACGACATTTTACACACGCAATTCCTTCACCCTCGCCCTCCACCTACCGACATAATAGAGGGTCATCCGCAAAGCGTCAAATCCCAGATAAAAACTTTGGCAATCGTGCTGGCAACCCCAGGAGCATGGATCAATTTCAGTCTCCCTGAATGGCGCTTTCGGGCAGGGCAGGTCCTATGGGAGGCTTCCCTGCATGGCGATGGGGACTGTCTGGAACCCAGTTCAGGTGATGAGAAAGTGACGGGGGATATTTTGATCAAGTCCGGGATGGAGCGGAAGTGGTTGCTGATCCAGCTGCTCCTCTCTGCTGAATTGCTTGTTCGCTTGGATGCGTTCGTTCGCGTTGGCATGTTGCATGATCCGCACGGTGGACATATCACGGTACACGAGCTTGTACAATTCGAGAAATTGCGAGAAGGGAAGCTGAACTGGGATCTGGTTGTTGTGCGCCGGTTCCTCAACAGTCTCAATATCACTTGCCCGTCGCCACAATCAGGGCCATCTCCGGGTGGCTCACATTCGAAACCCTTAGCCAGCAAGTCGCATGAGAAAAGCCATCGTTTTTCACTGTTTGAAAGCATCACCCGACGTAGCTCGCCCGCTGTTGCGGATCTACAGTCTGCCTGGGACTGTGAACTGAGCTCTTCATACGTTCGACAGCAGCTGGAGGGTCTGTATGTCTTCGCAGAAAACATTGGATGGCCAAAATTGGCTGCACTGAAAGCTTCCATGGAGCTCAAACTCGGAGACCCTAACAACCCGACTCTGCCAGCTTTAGTCGTCGATGACAGGTGGAGACGGGGAGAAGAAATATCCAAGGAGATGTTACTGGCCAAGGAGGATATGTACACACGAGACCCCTGCCGCCGACGCGTCAAGCTTCGTAGCTCTGGCGATTCACGGTCTAAAACTTTAGGCTGGATCTCGCGCTCCTGGCTCTCCGGGTTCGTGATACCTGGAGAGGGGATCAGTCACCTTCTCATGGCGACACTCCTAGAGAACGACGCAGATGCTCTGGATCAACTGGGCTCAATTGGCAACCTGTATGGAGGGTTCGTTTATGGCGGACGGAGTTGGTGGAGCAAAGCATGCGTTGTAGGACGTGTCATGTCTAGTTCAGCGGGAGCTAAGACATGCATGGGGTGGATCAGCAGCGACCTGATCCCCCGCGATGTGATTACGCGCGAAGCATTTAAATGTGGATGGCTTGAAGTCCCAGTCGAAGAGGTTCCGCAGATCTCGAGCAGGCCTCGAATCAAGCACGGAGCTAGGCTTGCGATGGAATCGACACCGCTAGGCATGGGAGATATCACACCAGAGGCCTTTACACTCCCAACGGAGAATCCAGAACCAAGTGGGACAACCAATGTGAACATCGAAGGGCTGACTCTGTCTGTCGATGACTACAGGCCTCCCAACGGGAACGGTATTACATCTGCTGAGGCATCAATGTCGTTCTCGATCGGAGACGCAGATACTGCTAGAGTTTCAACTACGGTTTCTTTCCCCCTCAAGTATAATGTGCGCTTTATCTCCGCCCATGAGTGCTGTCCACCGTTGGGGGTCGCCTCTCACAAGTCATCCGACCGCGAGAAAAGTGAAACCCAACCGCCTACGAGACCCGTGTCCAAATACACACGTCTACCAGGCCATCCTCTGCACATCTCTTATCGATACAAGTATGTTTCGTTGGACTCCCTTTCCTCTACCCCGGCGCCGCAATCGACATTGTCGCAAGGCCCGGAGGCAGCTCAAGGCCCGGAGATTATTGTCATCGATGCGCGGGGCAGCCGAGACAGGGAAACGTTCGCTCGGGCGTGGTGTGCTGCTGTTGGGTGCCATGCGATAATAAGTCGGTCCGGGGGAACTCGTGTGACATGTTGTGTCGCGTGTTCAATCAGGCAAGCGAGAGCCATTGACGCAATGGTTGTGGTGCGTGTGAGCGAATGAGGTGGCATTTTTCAGATGAATAGAAATTGGTCGCCCATGCCGAGTTCGGGTACTGTCCGGCTCAATAGAGCCCGAAACACGAGAGGCCATATTCGTGCGAACCGGGGCATTGTCTCCATGATTAGTACAATATAGTAATAAGTCCTCGGACATTGGTCCCTTTTTGGGACCGGAGAAGCCTTTGGTGGCTTCAACGCTCTTCAGAGGTGCCGTAGGGAGGGAGAAATCCAAGCCCATCGAGAAGGGGGAAACGCCCTCTGCGCCATCGGAGAACGCCAACTAGAAATCAGTGAATACCACCTTCCTCTTCTCCCTCAGCTGAAATCAATTAAAAAATTAAAAATTAAAAACGCCGCAAATCTTATAGGGGCAAAACGGAGAGAGGAATGGGTTTTTTCTTGGGAGGACGCGTAAGGCAGGTTGCAGGTTAAAAAGGGTGACCCTCCCCCTTGAGAGGACCGATGACCAAATCGAGTCAAGGGCCCCGAAGATGGTGAAACAGCCGGGCCAAAGCTGAGAGACCAGTGAGGTTTCTGCATTGTTGGCCCACATGGGGATCTCCGATCTCTTTCAATTTGTGATACTCCCTGCTCCGTACTTTGTACTCCGTACGGAGTTCTGTTACTATATATATTGTAGGACGTAGGAGAAGTGTATTAGAGGCAAAACCCTAATTGCACTATATTGCACCCTTGATCATATCACATTCTGTGCGAAGTTCTTCCTCTCATACATATTAGATCATATCATCTTATCATCTGCATACTTATGCATACTTATGCATATGCAATCTCTTGGGCAAATTAAGCCTCGTTACCTAGACTTCCTGGTTCAGGGATGTACGGAACACAGCCCACGGAGTAGACATTCTAAGATAGCACCAACCCCGAAAGTATGCTACGCGAGAGACCATCCTAGTGGAAAAGACAAATCATCGGCTGTCCAGTTTCTTAAAGAACGGTCATCATAGCACGCTTAATAGGCCATAGGGTATAACTGCACGGCACTGCGGAGCCCGGCAGTTAGGATTTGGGGGTTTCCCTACTAATCCCAAAAAGGAATAGTTAGGGGCATTTCTTCAATTGTGCAATAAAATCTACATAACTAGTTACTACGTATATGAACTATTTAGTTAGGTAGACTAGTATACACGTGCTTGAGCGACATCTTAGAATGCAAAGATTCTTCTACATCTATCCACCGAGTGTATTCTTGGCCAAGATTAACAACAGAGATCTGGCTCAGCCCTGGACTGGACCCTTGTTTCAGTTTAAACAATTGACCGATCGACAACGACGCGACGCCCGTTGGGGCTTTGCCTAATTGTCCAAGCGAGCCCGGTTACGGACCTTTCCGTGACAATATGTTGTATGCTGCATACATTCACTCGTACATATATTGGTTCTATGTTTGCGGAGTTGCCTCACATCTGCTGCGAGATCTATCGCATTTACATTTGCCGCGTCACGACACATGTGCTGATAGTTTAGTTGCAGACATACCTCAACTCCAAAGACTCTCTCTCTGGGAGACCAATAGTATCGGCTCAAGTGCATTTCTCAACACCCGTGCTCGTCGATCTTCGACCAGTGTGTGCTGAATTGCGGGGCCAGAGCGTGGGCAGTACAACGTTGTATACTCTTCGCAAAAGGGCGGTGGAAGCATCCCCTCGAAAACTTCGAAGATGCAGCATAAATATATTGTACGTTATACATTAGACCCTCCTGGTACATGTCCTGGAGAGCACGAGAGACTATGGTGGTCGGTGGCGTTATTGGCCTTGAGGGGTTTTGTTGATGTGATACACCATACAACAGTATGAAGATCGTCCACTCCAGTCCACTTACGAGAACAATACAACGTATTCCCCAAGCCCACGCCGTATTTGGCACATTTTCATCTTCGGTTTAACCGGTGGGAGTCGTGGGGTTCGATAATAGCCAACCCCTTTTTTTTTTCCTCCCCGCCTCATCTGTTCTAATAGGTACATTATACTGTACGGAGTACGGAGTATACGGAGTAAAATAAGCACTGATTCCCCCATTAAGAACCTTACCTTCCATGATTCTCCATAGAAGCTGAGACAGAAGGAAAAACCCCCGAGATGAGCCCCATGCGAACGCCAAGACCTAACCTGTAACACGCTACCATAGTCGAGACGATCCTTAATTAAACCTTGACTGCCCCACGCAGGGTTTGTGAGATCGCTTGTAATTCGCATTATGTTGCCTATGCTGTAACTAAATTACATTATATTATAAATATCTGTACGGAGTAATCTTATAACGCTTTCGGACGGTTATCCCACTTGGGTGTAGTTCAGGGCTGTGTAGATGCAGATTTGTGTCTATTGGTCTTCAAAGTACAATGCTATGTTTTATGTAGTAGAATCTAATTTTAAGGGCCACGTACGTGTCTCTAGAAATTGTCCCCAGATACGCCATCATAAACACTGAAACAGTGAGACTGTCCTATTAGCATTGGATATACAATTAGGGAGAGACTTTTCATCCAAGGTACATTGTGGTTGGATCCATGAAGAAAGGTCCGTGGCCACTGATTGGTCCACTACTTCCATGGATCTTTTGACGGGTTTCTTCTTTTTTGGCTAAAGACAGCCAAATAAGGATAAAAAGCTACCAGAAAAGGGGCGAAATACCAAAATGACATATTTTTTTCCGTTTTAGAAAAATAAACGGTATATTAAACGAGCTACAAAAAAAGAAACCAGGATTTAAAACAACAACCAATAACTTGATACACATCAGCCGTGGACCCTGAATCTGTTTTTAGCACAAATTAACTGATGGTTCGTTTCAGTTCATATAATGTTACGGAGTAGAAATGGGATAGCGGAATTTCTAGCCTTCCAGAAGCCCATGTGGCCAATATCCCTTAGATCGAAGTGTATTGCTTCCCCTTCGAGAAGCCCTCTAAGGTTCTAGTGATCAGCCTCCGAAATGACCGGAGACAGAAGGTTCTTTTTGATGGATCCTCAAAACAACAAGCCTATTGGTTCTGGGTGCCGGCCTAAGCTCGCGTCACCAATCACCTAGTCGGGACTTGAAGGAAGTATTCCCCAGTTCATCAATGATTGACAGGTTTCCTTGTTGGCCCTAACCTAACCGGTATTTGTACACTTTGAGCGTCCGCCGTCCAACATCCACCCTTCCCCACTGTTTTCAGAACTCCCAGACCATGGTTCCTCGTCTCTGCTTCATTTGAAGAACGGGGTCTATACCTAGGTAGTACGCAATCAGGGGGATTGGCAAGTTACCTAATCAACTAAAGACCTATCTGACGGTGACAGGATTTAAAAACAGGCACTACAAAGTACATAACTAACTAGGTAAAAAGAGATTACGAAAAAGGATAAAAAATAGGAAAACCTTGCAGAAAACAAGAAATACTCACCATTCAAGCGCCAGACAATACACTTTGTAGTAATTCTAGAGCATTAATGGAAGTTGTCCATGGACCCCTGAACTGATCATCCATTGACAATGACCTGCAGTTGATTTGGGCTAAGTCGATACAACCGTGTTAGTCTTAGTTGGTATGAGAGCCACCTTGTTCCACGTACTGATATACATACTGTGAAAATTAAATTAAATAAAAACCTCAGGAAAAATTCCTAAAAAAAATAAAAATAAAAGACCTTTGGGCGTTTCACCCCGCGATTAGCTTCTACCTGTTGGACTATACCTACCATCTTCGATCTGCTCTTCTTCTCTTCACACCGTTCACTTCATATTCGCTCCTTTGGATACTCTATTTTTCTATTCTTTTTTCCTTTTCCCTCTTACTAATTTCTTTTTGGTTATTATCATTTAACTTGTCCTAGTGTGGTTTCTTCCTCGATCTCAAACTGGACCACAATAAACTTCTAGGCCCTAACCCCGTCCAAATTCCCGGCATTCCACGAACACTTTAATCACTATAATTATCATTGATTAATTCGCAATTACTCGACTTGGGAAATTTGGGGCTCCCAACCTGAAATTCAATCTATCCTCGACCATTCTGTTGCAACATTACCTCTATACTTTGAGACACACGGCGGGCCCTAACGTACCCCCAATATCCTCGCTCTGAAACGCCCGCAATATCATACCTTGTCCGGTGTGGCGCATGTGGATCAGAACCTGAGAATTGAAGCAGCGTCATCCTCTGGAGGCACTCCTCGGTTAGATCCTCTCTGCAGTGTCTGTATGGCCTTGCGCGGATCCTCGTCGCAGTCACCTTTGATCACGCCTTAAGGCACTCTCAGCCATCTGCTTCACAAAACACACCTTTCGCTTCGCCGGGCCTTTTGATGCGCATTCGACCGATACAGCGACAGAACCGTGCTCGTGGGAGCTATGCCAGCAGCTGTCGACCAGATGGCATCAACAGCAAACTCACAAAGCGCCATGGACGCAAATGATAAGAAGCGCAATAAGTTAGGATATCATCGAACCTCCGTCGCATGTGGTCAGTAACGAATCCCAAGCACCCGTCGCCGTTTTGCTTGTCGTCTTTCTCTCTCCGTCATTCTCGCATTGCGAAAATGTGTCGATCAGGAGGAACCCTTCTTTGAGAACAGGGTATTCGCATGTGACTATGTTACTCATACCTTTACAGTGCACTGTCGACGACGAAAGATCCGATGTCTTGTAGCGCCAGATGATACGGAAGGACGATGTGAAAACTGCATTCGATTGCGAAAAGACTGTCAGTTTTTTCCAGTGGATCAGCAACCACCGATTGAAAAGAAATCACGACCAAGCTCGAGATTGGAGACACCCTCAACCGAGCGCTCAAGCACTACGCCAATTGCTTCCTCTCCGACTAATTTGATGTCCGATCCCGCGGAGACTTTCTACCCATACCAGGCTATGCCAATGAACACCTCGTCCGCGCAGGACATGTCAGCGTACAACGTCGGAATGGTTCAAACCAACATGAGTCTAATGCCAGGTAGGTTTATGTCATCTAGACTATCATCTCTCCACTGCAATCTAGGCACATTCGTTGACTGACTGATCCGAACTAGACCGACCCATGGGACCAGGAGACTTCGCTGGGCCTCAACCGATGGATACGGGCGTCGCGTGGGACGAATTTACGACAATAGCGGACCCGCAGCTGTTGAATACGATGGCAGCCGGAAAGGGTCAGATGATGAATATGTCACCCAACTTATGGAATCCCGGGAGCCTACACTCAGGCATACCACCCCCATCGCCGATATCTGCAGCATCTTCAATGGGAGGCCAAGCCCAGCCTATGGGCCAGACGGCGTACGCTATGCAGCCGGACGGAACATTTTGGCAGGTCCCGCCGCCACCGCCACGAACCATGAGCTATCCTGGACAGGAAATAGCCTCATCATACCCTAATCAATTCCACCCACAAATGCCTCCGGAGCTCAAACGGAGAATGACCACCCCGGCACAATCCCTCTCTGCACCGAGTGCCATGGCCCCTCAAGGCTCGCCAGGCACGCCTGAGATGCATACGCCAGGATCAGTCTCGTACCCACCAGGAATGAACTATCCGCAATGGCAGGATATGGGTGCTATGTCTGGAATGGGTGTGGTGCCATATTCTATGTACTCCGGCGACGCGGTTCCACAACATCCATACCCGCCTAATCCTGCTCCGATGGGACACCCTGGAGGCCCGTCACAGTCACCGAACCCATGAACCCTTTCTTTCGTCTCTTCGCATATTCTACCTCCTCTGCCACGCTTACCCCTTTTGCATTTCTTCGAGTCTGAGTTTCTTCACGTTGCACATCACATTCCTAGACGGCCTGTTTCATTTCTAATACCCCGTGGGACATGCACATACTTTTTACCCCAATTGGCATTTCATTTCTATATTTTCACCTCATCCTCATATACCGTGGCGGGTCTGCTTTGCAGCTGGTCATTAGCGGGCGCAAGGGTTTTCGGGTGGCTTTTTTTTTTCCATGGTTTCTTGTCTCTTCTTTTTCTATCATGGCATAGTCCCACCTTTTCATTTCCCTCCATCTCTTCGGGCTCTTTCTAGACCCGGTTCACTTTGCTTGCTCTTCTCTATCTCGTTTAGAGGAATTCTCCCCCGTTTGTATGCAGGGGCCTTTTTTTTTCGACCGGTGATTGTCTGGATTCGAGTGCATTTCACCTCATGTGTTGGAGCTTTTCTTTGGGTCATCGATATAGACTTTCTTTTCTCTTCATTCCCCTTTATCCTCATGGTCAATTTATGTGCTATTTCTTCAATACATGATACCCTTCTCATCTCTGTCGCTTCTGTGTCATTAAGAAGATGAAACTCCTTGCATGCGGAAAAGATATAAACCAGCTCAGTGACCAAGATAGAATAACAATTGGATGGTTGCTATACCTTCTTGCAATCATGATTTGGGTGATTTCGACCACCTTGTTCTATTCTTCTATGGCTACGGTCTTATCTCTGGGTCTTCTTCAACCTTGGAAGAAGACACGTGCCTAAGTTGTGCTGGAAATGCATACTTCGTTTGTACATTTGCACATACCTCCATTGCATAACTATCTTTTTTTTAGAATGCCTTGGCCTTTTTTCCAGAGTTATTATCTGTCTATCCTCAATGTACTGCAGGAGCCTAACCGTAGATATGATATGAGTTTCCTGTTTCCTGCTTACAGAAGTGTACATGTGCGGTGCACCCTTGCTTTCTTAAAGGCTAATTGTAGGTCACACTATAGTAGCACGGAGTACTCCGTACGAAGAATCCTCTTGCTGCTTGCATCGAATAGTTGTGGCAAAGCTGAGGCACAGCTGAGAGTGAGCGATGCATAATAGCTCACATGCAAGAAGCGAACAACACGCCAGGAACTTGACTTGTTCTCGAGGCTCTATTGGCCCGGAAACTCGCACAAAACTCGAGTCTGGCTATTGGTTCGTCGAGAGAAGCCAATCAAATGCTCGATACCCGCGAGGAGCATTGCGCCTGTGAGAATAAATTGTCCATGGATACACGAACATAAATGGCCATTGACTCTGAACTAGAGGCCATCTGAGTTCGTGATAACGGATTCCTTGACTCAGATAGGCAGATAGATAATAAGCAGATAGAAAACTGCGAGAAGTTCTGATAACATTTAGCCAGCATTGATTTGTACATCAATGTACTCAGAATCCGATTTGATAGGGCACTTGCATGAAGATAGAATAAACAAGAGATTGGCAAGATAAACCAGAGCATTCGGATTGTCATCCTTGATTATCCCATTGCGTGATCTGCTGATGGCGATGTGTCAGTGTTCATATCCCAGATTGCACCAATAATCTGATCATCCCCATATCTGGGCGAGATGTAACCAGAAATCTTGAAGATCAGTCACATCAGATATATGTTCCACTTTATCTCACACAAGAGTCGATCATGGAAGAAGCAGGAGATAAGGGTCCATTGTCCATTCAAAACATAGCAACTTGACACCCCAGGATCGGCATTGGAGGATCACCCGGAGATCCGATGGGAATGAAGACTGGGGTTGAATCCGGAGATAGCGAAGTCGCAGTATGATGGCGGTGTAGGTGAGAGATCCAATGACAATGCATAATTGTGCCAGACAGGGGGTTCTTATCTCTCTCTGCACGTTGAATTTTCGTTGGAGATACCTAGGATTCTCCCTGTTGGCTGCGATCCCAGTGAGCACATTATTTGGCCCCTTAGAGAGCGTCACGTCTTATCGAGACGGTCTTGGTGGATAACCACACGGCATGGCGTCAATATTCTTGGGCTGCTGAGTACATATATATATAGTGCATTGTCCCTAGTTTTTCCTTTTGACTTCGGCTTCACTTCGGTGTCAACTCGGCCAAATCGGCCTAATATGTCAAATGTCGAGTCGGTTCATCCAACACGGAATCCATGTTTGGTTTCGTTACATAGGCGCAGTGTCGGTTTCCTGTCTCCACGCTCTTCGCCCCTGGGCAAACGCTTCTTCACATGGAATCAGTCAATTGCCTCGACCTTCTAAAGATTTTCTCGCATAACCGCAAGAACCGCAAGAAAAAAAAAAGAAGCAGCCTACAACCCCTCACTACACTATGAGACAAGACCATGACCAAAGTACCAGTCAGATTTGGCGTCGAGGGCTGAATGTGCAGGACGCCACGGCCCACCTCTGCCTCGATGGTAATAATTGCCCAGTGCTTTCCCCCGCGACATACATATCCGGGTTGATCCGAGTGCCTGAGACAGACAGTGATTTCCCCCACTCACATCCCTGATCCAAATGGATTTGACAATATGATCAGGAGCACGTATGACCTTCAGGTCATGTACGGAGTACTTTTATGCCAACAAAGCAGATAAGGGTCGAAAGTTCCACCGATCTGCATTCTATCAGGATGACCATGGTTAATTACATTCTCGCATTCCTATCAGCACTTCTTATCTGTGATTCCCCGACTTAGAGTGGGTAGTGGGGCCAAAAAAAACAGTCCCTACTCCATGCATCTTGGAGCTGATTACTCCCCAAGCGTTATTGGATGGGAAATCATCTTCGTTTAGGCCTCGCGTGCCTGTTCCGTATCCCGATCCGTGTCCCCGTCCCCACATGAGTCGACCAGGCTCACAGGGACGTTCGATATCTAAATGACACCGAATCCTGCGATTGACTCTGAATTCATGAGGCGCCCGGAGTTGTACCTTAAACCCCGCCTTAGTGTCGCGGCGGTGGCAAACTAATGGACCGAGAAGGGAAGAAGAGCAGGGATATTAACTGGTACGGAAGGCCACAAGATCCCCCGCGAAGGCGGCAGACGTCAACGAAGAACTTTGATTTGCGAAGTCGTGGTTTGCCTTTCTACTAGGTACTTTATTTCATTTTGGGGCGAATATCGGGGAAATTCCGTGACAGGCCGTCCTGTATATCTCCTCCATACACGGGTGGTACCGTTTTCGGGTAATATAGGGATCTCTTTCTGAGCCTCTCGGTGAGTCTTCACTCCGTCGCGAGGTGAGATTGTTTGCTGGTTCTATATTTTATACGATCGCCTGCTATTGAACATATGCGATATATGCCAGAATCTACTCAAGCTATGAAGCTGTGGAAAATTCGCCAATTCCATTATTTTTCCTTTGAAAATAAGAACACCTGAAAGCAAGAAAGAAGACCCGCAGAACGTCCCTTATCTTTTGAGGATCCACACGTCGCTCGGTTTACTATCGTTCCGCCCCGCTACACTAAGAACATGCACTATAAACCTCAATATCAACACATCTGATGATATCTTTTTTCGCGACTTCTTCGCAGATACTCCGTAGCCCACGGAGAGTCCCCATCGGTCGTCTGAAATATACCGTAGCATAAAAGACTGAGATCTCGAGACGAGATGAACGCATCTATTCGTTCCATCCCACGAGACCTCTTTGACTGGACCGGGAGGTGTACTCCACCGTTAACGAACAGTACCCACTTAGCCTGCATCTGGGCTCACACCAGGGACGCCAAGGAACGTGGTGACTTTGGGAGTGCCATGTTTTCCTAAGCTTGTCCGATTGTCTCCAACTATGTAGCCATAGAAATTGATAGTACCTGCGTTTAGACCGGTCCCGACTCACTGGCGCGGGCGAGGTACATTAGTTTCAATTTTAGTACCGAGCTTGTGACCAGTCGGGCCGATGATTATTCGAGATGCCGATCAGATCTATACTCGAAAACAATACCTATGTCAGACTATACGATATGTTTCAAACAACACAAAACCGGGGCTGTGCGAGTATGCAGAGAATGAAAGGATGACCTTCTAGATCCGACGTTACCGAAGTACTCTGCATCTTGGTACAAGTTGATTGGAGGGGCGAAATATGTAGGCCCAAATAGTCTACATAGCATGCAGAAAGTAAAAAAAAGTAATCGGCTTTTAAGAAGACAGG
Organism: Penicillium egyptiacum; assembly: GCA_911456345.1. NCBI lineage: Eukaryota > Fungi > Ascomycota > Eurotiomycetes > Eurotiales > Aspergillaceae > Penicillium > Penicillium egyptiacum. The sequence continues at coordinate 1,093,281 of CAJVRC010000843.1, forward strand.
AGTGGCACATAAATCTTGGAATCGAGCGAAGCGCCGTAAATCGGTCGTTTCCCCGTGACAAGAGTAATACTGGTACGTCCTGTTACACATATATATTACATAGATTACAAGTACTTCTTGTTCAGCGTCACTCACACTCTCTTTAGAGACTTGATATTATTCTTCTTTCCCTCTTTTCTTGGCTTTATTTCTGTTCTTTTGTCAATATCTCAACATACGGAGTACATATTTGATTATAACTTATACTTCTTGGTTATTATCATTGTGTGGTCGGCAGTAAACCAATTGCCCTCCGTTTTCCCGTCTTCCCACACAATTCCCTTCCTCACCTCTCCATCTTTCTTCTTTCATCCCACTTTATTCTCATCTTTTCTTTTGTCATCCTCGGAGGGATTTTCTCTTCCATCAAAAGATAGATCTTCTCGGGGCATGAGCGTCTGGAGGGTCTAGCCCCCCCTCCACGACTCATCAGGAAATCCGAAGAGGAGTCGAGGCTGGGTGGTGGTCTCCAGATCCATCGTGCGTTTCTCATCCCAGTCATCAGCTTAATTATCTTATTATCATATATTATTATCATAAGATCCGTTCCGTGCTAAGAGGTGTTTCGCCTTGACAGACCCTGGTCGTTGGCTGAATCCTGCCAATCGTCTACCGCTTGGCTGCATTCGATCATCAACTTCCGGCAAGGGTCTCGTTTACGGCGGGTACGGAGGAATTTCAATCCAACCCACCTTTTTGCCGTCCATCCCCTCCCCCCACGGTCGGCTCTATTTGAATTACTTCTCCCCTCTCATTGAAACCCTCTCCATCGGAGATTATGGAAGGGATATATAATGGAGGGCACGGGGGAGCCCGGCCATCCCAGCCTATGGCGTTCCCCGACTTCGACGCCGATTCTCATATGGTGTCCGACGACTTCTCCTTTGACACCCCATTCAGTCCCTCTGGATCCTCCAACGCCAATGATGGTGTCCTCGGTAACTCCATCTTTCCGGAATGGACGAGCGGTGCATCCCGTGGCGACAATCCTGATGAGATGCAAAAGAAAGATCCGCTGGCCGCGCAGATTTGGAAACTCTACACCAGGACAAAGTCTCAGTTGCCCAACCAAGAGCGCATGGAGAATCTGACATGGCGAATGATGGCCATGAACCTTAAGCGCAAGGAACGGGAGCAGCAGGCTCGGTAAGAAACGCTCCTGTCAATCCTGAAGCACATAGTTGATTTACTGATGTCCGAACAGTGCCTCGGAAACTCTAAGCCCGACACCGAGCGGCATCGCAGAGATGCGCTTGTCCGACCAAGTATCGCCTGCTGGCCCCGATCCTTCGCATGATATGAACCTTGATGCCACTTCTGATCCAATGAATCTGGATGACTTCATTGTTCCCTTTGATTCGCCCGCCGAACACTCCGCGCATCCTTCTGTCGATCGAAACTTCACAGCAACACCGACTGGATCAATTCCTATTAAATCGCGCAAGGACCACGCGATGATGGAATCGTCGGCCGCCGCCTCATTCCCCCACCCACCCCAGGATCAGCGAACAAACTCCGAGTTTGGATACGTCCCCCGTCGGGTCCGCAAAACGAGCGTCGACGAGCGGCAGTTCTTCGCCGGTCTCTCTGTTCCTACCCGTAAACGCCCTGCCGAGGCCTCGCCTCAGGTTCCCCCGGTGTCCAACGCTATGATGGCGCAGCACTCGGAACTCTCGGCGGCACTGCCAGATTACTCTCTCGATCATCCACCTTCTGCCTTTGCTCTTTCCGGCAATGGCACAGTGGGCCCACGTAGGCCTCAACCCCATCACACGCATTCTAACATTCCCTACGGGTTGGATACATATGGTATCAGCGAAGACCACGGGCTCAATTCGGCCGGGCCATATCAGCAAAATTTCCATTTTTCGCCATCAGATTCTCCAATGACTGCAGGAAATCCTTTCTCAAGTCTATATGCCCAGACGCCTCTTGCCTCGTCGCTTAACTCAACTGAGTTCTTCTCACCCCCGCCTTCTGGCTATCAGTCTACTGTGTCGACCCCGCAGCCGATTTATGAAGGGGAGCAGTCGATATTCTTTTCTGATGCGCCCTCCGCTGAATCCCACGCACAGCGCCGCATTCCTAATTATATCCAGCAGCGTCAGTCGAACCTGTCTGCATCGCTGCAGCCACGTTATATGTACAATATGTCCAACAGCGAATCTCACCCAGGGAGCGCAGTTACAGGACCACCAACCACTAATGTGTCTGGATTTTCGGTGCCACAACCGCAGCATGTCAACCCGTCACAGGTGCTTGGCCACGGCGAGTTCTCCACAACGGCGCCTGCCAGCGGCATGTTTACCTTTGGTGGAGATTCAGACAATGAGGATGACGATGGCAACTTTGGTGAACGCGGAGGCATTACCATGCCAAATGACTTTGCCTCTTTGGATGAATCTGGTGACATGAGCGCCGGTCTTCATTGGGACGGAGGTTTCCCCGGATCAGTCCAGTCGCTCCCAGGCTTCAGTGCTCAACACCGCAAGCACGTTACGATAGGATCGACAGACATGATAGATGGCCCATCTGAATGGAACCAGGGAGGCACTCTTGGTCGTGCGCACGGATCCGCTGCTTCGGTTAGCGACGTGCGCAACCAAAACCAAGATCCTCGTCGCTACGGGAAGGTCCCTCGCACAGCATCGACCCCCAATGCTGCTGCACTACTCCGTCAGAGCTTGAATGGCTCAGCCAGCGGGCCTCCGACAACCCACCCCTCCCCAAGCACCCCTCCAGAGTCCGGTCTCAGCAGTGCGGTGCCCTCCCGACCAGGCAGCCCTGGTGGGTCGAAAAACGGTGACCCGAACGCGGGGCCGACCACATGCACTAACTGTTTCACCCAGACAACCCCTCTCTGGAGACGCAATCCAGAGGGCCAGCCTCTGTGCAATGCGTGTGGCCTGTTCTTGAAACTCCATGGCGTTGTCCGACCACTTTCGCTGAAGACTGATGTGATCAAGAAACGAAACCGTAGCAGCGCCAACACACTTACCGTTGGTACTTCTCGGTCATCTAAGAAATCTTCCCGCAAAAACTCCATTCAGCATGCCCCATCCACATCGATCTCGTCCCGCATGAACGCTTCTGAATCTCCACCCTCCATCAATGGATCCAGCACGATGGGAAAACCCGGTGTCGTGCCAATTGCCGCTGCCCCGCCCAAGTCCGGTCCCCCAGCTGGCGTCGCTCAGGCTCGTGCTGGTGTGCAAGTGGCACCCAGACGGCAGCGCAGAATCGAAAAAGCACCAACTGGATCCGAACCAGATGCAGACGACAGCCCTAAGTCAGCCGCTCCCGCAAGCCGGTCCAAAGTCGTACCATTAGCTCCAGCAATGGCACCTCCCGCTGCCGCAAACCCAGCGAACCACAGTATCGCCGGTGGACAGGGTGCGAGTCAGGAATGGGAGTGGCTGACAATGAGTCTGTAGTTGGCTTGTACCACATGATCCTTTTCTTTCGCTGAGTTTGCGATGTGTGACGGGGCTAGTCACCACTATCATCTCACGTGTTACACGACTTATGTCCTCTGCGGTCGTGGCTCCTTTATTAGTCCTATGCCTTTCTTGATTATTATACGTCACGTGTGCTTTTTTGTTGATTTGATTGATACAACCGCGTCTGTCCGGGACCCGAGCTGCTTATTATGTTTTCACTTTCATGTTTGCTTTTTTCGTTTCCTTTGTTGTTTCGCAGCTCGGAGCCGGGCAGAAGTGCGCATCTCTCTCCCGTCTTTGTTTTTTTTTTTTTTTTTTTTTTAC